>CM057848.1:110822518-110834914 GCA_030068395.1 Apalone spinifera
CCCCCCCCCCCCTTTTTTTCAGATTATTTTAAAGCACAAGATGCTTATTGAAGTCCCACAATCTCACTATACTATGTTCTGAAGACCAACCACCACCTTGAAGATAATTGAAAGTAATGCTAAAAGAAACAAATTGCAGTGTTTTAACTTGAAATGCCAAATTTCTTAAACTTTTGAGGTGGTGACTACACAGAGACAGGTAGTTGATTTGTCCTCTGTCCCTTAGGCTAAAAAGGAGGAAATCCTAGTGCATTTATTAACAACTCAATGAATGGAGGGAAAAGGGCATGCATGACCTCAGTGGACAAATACAAAGAAGCTTGAAAGGGCAGCAAATACCATTATATGACAATTAAAATAGCGTAAGAGCTAAATAAATTTTTAAAATGTCATAAAATCAGCAAAAGGAGGTTCAGCAGTTTCATGTAGGGAGGAATAATCAAATACACAGGTTTGAAATGGGAAAATAATGGCTTAGCATTAGAATTGCAAATGGGGATCTCCGAGTAATTTTGTAGATAATAAAATGGATATGAATCAATGCATGGAGAGCTATTGAAATACTGATAAATGGATCAATAGGCTGCCTGGATTACAGGCCTAAATTAGGAATGGTAACACTGATACCTGAATCATAGGATCCCATGATGTAGTATGAAGGTACTGAATTACTGGAGCTGTCACTTTTTTAAATAACATCAGGGTTCAGACAGGCATGGTCATGAAAGATGTGTGCTGTATTTTGAAAGATTTGGTGTTAATTACAATGTCCTGGCCATTTCTCATCCAGAATATTGTCTTTTGCAGGATTTATATTCTGTATTACTAGTTGTACATGTTTGAAAATCATAAACTGGGCCCCCAAAATCACAAGATTAAAGCCAGTCCATTTTGGTTTCTTTTTAGTTGTCTGCTTTTTTGGATGCTCTCATATCTGATTTCCAAGCCTTTCTCCACTACCATGAGGGCCAGAAACATACTTTAAAAATGGAATTTTCACTTCATCGCATGTCTCCAGCATCTGAGACAGCTAAAATATTATGAGACTTGTAATGAAATCATAAGAGTTGTGGCAATGGTCGTTCCTTAACCTAAAACAACATTGTTGTATATTGCAGCTAGAGCTGAAGGCTGCTGTGCACTACTCCATTTTAGTGGTAAGGTGCATGAGTTATCTGTACTGTACACTGTTTGTACAAGTGACAGCAACTGAAAAGACAAGCTATGATTATCCTGAATCTAGTATGATCTGCTATGGGCTCTTCTATTATGGACATTGTGGTAAAAGCCTTTCAGCTGTTCTGCCTTGCTAAGGATCACAATAAGCAAACAGATTGGTGCTTTGCCTTGTGCTCTCTGCCCTAGAACCCTCTTCTCCAGCTGCCTGGTCAATAGTGCAGCAAGATCAAGGAGATAGTGGCAGCCCCTCGCCATGCTTCTTGTAGCTAGAAAAGCATTTAGACATTAGGGTCTCTAAAGGGAGAAGCAGGGAAGTAGCTACAGCAACCTCACTTGTTCTCGTTTATAGTGCAAAAGTCTCCACGTTCTGCCACAGGACAAGTGAAGGGGAAGAATGAGTCTGGGGTTACGATTCAAAGTCCCGGCTGTTAAAAATGTGCTTCCTGCTGCATGTCTTCAGGGATTCACAGGTAAGCAGCATATTCAGGGGGATTGAAAATTATTAGAGGGTGGGGGACAGGTGGATTTGGAAAGACATAGAGGGGAACGGTAGGGTGAATTGGCTGACAAAGTTCAGAGGTGACAGAGTGGAGTGAAGTGGGCAACATTGTTCAAAGGCTTGGGAGAGGAAAATACAGTAAATGAGCTTGTAGCGTGTAGGGAAGAGCTTGCTGGCAGTTTCGGGGAAGATCAGTGGTATTCTGTATATGACAGAGTGTATGTTAAATCTGTATCCATAGCTATCTGGTCTTAGGTTTTTTACCTCAGACTTTTCAGGAGTTTCACAGTGATAGGACCACCAGGCACTGAGTTGCTGGGTTTGCATGGCATGCCAAACTATCAGCTTTGCTTTTACTAAATGTGCTGTTAGGAGACTCTGGATTTGGAAGTGCCATCTTTTGAATGAGAAGTAAGAAGTAAGAGTGATGGAGAAACAAGATGGGGAAGGGAATTGCTGTTACTGGATCAACTTCTGTTGATGAGAGACACAAGCTTTTGAGCCACATTGAGTCCTTCTGCAGGTCTCTCTCACGAACAGAAGTTGGTATCACCCACCATATCTCCCTAATATCCTGGAACCAACATGGCTACAGTACAGCTACACTGCTTGTAAGAGGAATGTCGCTTATAATGTCATAATTCCTGGTAAATGCACAGAGATGGCTGTTATTTCCATAATTCTGGATAGATTCCTTTTAATCAGTCACCTCTGGCCCTGTGTTTCTAGGGACTGGTGTCAGCTAGTCCAGGTGGTTATCTTTTGTTCTAGCCTGGAGGAATCTCTGGATATGCGGTCAGGGAGATCATCCCAGGAGGCCTGTTAGCTCCATGGGGGGCAGAAATCTTCCCTTAACTTCCTTGGGATTTGGCTTCATCCCTACAAGTGGAATTTTCCTGCAGAGAGAGCTTCTGGAATGCCAAAGAGAGAAGATGCCAATTGCCTGTGGAGCGAGGTAGGTCTGTTTTCTCATTTCCTCCTGTACCCTTTCCAAGCACACTCCTGCTAATTGCCCACAAACCAGGTCTCTGAACTGTCAGACTGACTCCCAGAAATGGGTAGCTTCAGGACGGAGGTGCTGGGGCTGTTATCATTAGATCTGCCAGATACTGTAAAGAATGCTTGGAGCTGAGAACAGTGTCTCTGTGAGCCTTGGTAGTACAGTATCAGCTACACTTGGACTCCCTGAAAATGAATTAAACAACAGAGAGGCTTGTCACAAGAAAAATTGGTCACTGCTAGTGATGAGACATCTGGTCTTGTGCCTCAAAGATCCATGCTCTTGTGAGGAAAGTATCCAACCTAGAGGCCATATTCAGAGATTCTGTGACCTAATAATGACCATGAGTCACCCAGAACCTGTGGGCTCTGCTTTCATGTCTGAATTTTGCCCTGATCAGTGTCAGATGAGCAAACATTGCTTAGGTTGTTTGGGGCAATATTCTTCCCATGATGGATTATAGATTCTCATTTCCTCTTCGGCACATAAGGCTGAGCAGAGATTCGACATGGACTCTGCTAAGGGGGAATCCTAGATGGGTTTCAGGGAGGGCTGAGGTTTCTTTAGTCCTTCACCTGAGCAGCACTGTTAGAGCAGCACGGAAACACAATCCTAGGTGCTTTTTTGTTGCCAACCAGGATCTGAAAGGGGCTCCTGTGTGCATTAGCCAAGCAGAATTGTACACTAATTTGAGATTCAAAGCTCCCTTAACCTCAGGGCCTTTGGTGTTGCTGTGATACTTAAATTGTTATTTAGATTGAAAACATCTCTAGGGTAGAGACTGACTTTTTGTTTGGTGTTTGCACAGCACCTAACACAACATGGTCCTAGCCCAGGACTGGGGCTCCCAGGTGTAACACAAGAAAACATAAATAATAACTGTCTATTGAATACTTTGATATCCTCATACAAAAGGGGCTGTCAATACAAAGGACTATATTGTGCTCCTCGAGGCTTCACACTAACTGCTGCTATGTTTTATCATCTCAATTATCAAACAATAGCACATGAACCTACAATTGAAAGATCAGCTCCTGGTTTCCTACAAAAGCTTGGGTTGTTTTTCTCCATCTGAGCAGCTTGAGTCTTTTTGTTACCTGCTGCGTTTCCTTTC
The DNA here is from genome assembly GCA_030068395.1 of Apalone spinifera. NCBI lineage: Eukaryota > Metazoa > Chordata > Testudines > Trionychidae > Apalone > Apalone spinifera. The sequence goes on from CM057848.1 coordinate 110,826,311, forward strand.
TGCTCCTAGAAGGATACAAGGGGCCAGACCTATCTCTTTATCCGCTGCTGCCACAGGCATCTTTGGGATGGGCAGAGGAGGAGATGGCAATGGGAACCAGAAGCTCACCCTGCAGGACGTGGCAGAATTAATTCAGAAGAAGGAGTGTCACCGAATGGTGGTGATGGCTGGGGCTGGGATCAGTACTCCCAGCGGCATCCCAGATTTTAGGTAACCTCTCACCCCTCTCACAGATGTGCATTTGAGCCTTGCCAGAGCTGTAATTGATCATACTCCAAACCTAATAACCAGGGACCTACCACTTACCATTTCTCTCTCTCATTAGATCCCAGCTCCAACCAGCACCCCCCTTACCCTTGTAATTAGTGTGAGTTTGTGGCATGCCAGCAGCATTCTAGGAGCCAGTCTGGATTGGGTATAAACTAGTTAGAACTAGGGCCACACTCTGCCAGCCCAGGATCACTGGAGCACCATGCACTTGTTAAAGCGACGAGGAGTCCTGTGGCATCTTATAGACTAACAGATTTATTGGAGCATGAGCTTTCGTGGGCAAAGACCCACTTCATCAGATGCACTTGTTGTGACCTTTCCTATCCTCAGTGATCCTGAACATGCCTCATACATCAGGGGTCTGGAATTGGGCTTCGTAGAGCTAGCTATGCCAGTTTGACATCACCCAAGGGGCTCCTCTTACACATAAGGGAAATCCTCAACTGCCCTCCTAAGGCTCCTTTGATCTGCTTCAGCTGCTTAAAGTAGCCAAATAGGACCCAGGAATCTGGCCATTCTCTCTCTTGGAGTCATGTGTCATGCTAGGGATAGGTGTTGTAGTAGTCAGGATTCACTGGTGTGGTATTTTGAGAGGTCTCCTGCTCTGTCAGTGATGATAGCCATTCAGTTGCGAGTGTGTTTAATCCTCAGTGTTGTGTGCAAGTAGTCAACCCAGCAGACTCTGAGAGTCCCCAAAAACCACAAAATCAGATAAGGATTAAAGGTGCCTGGCCAGGTTTATTGTCAAACAAAGTACAGTAATAGTTGTCAGTAGACTCTACCAAATCACTATGTATCTGTATCCCCTTGACAATGGACATAAGTCAGTCAGTGACATGGACTCCATCCCAAGGCCGGACAAAGATAGCCCCTCCGAAACACCACTTTATAGAGAGGTACAAACAAGGTACACATCACTCTGATGTGTCAATCACTGTTTTACAGCCAGTACCTAGTACCAATTGCTGTTCTACAAATGTGCTTATTAGTAGTGTTTTTATACTCTCAGCTCTGTTCATACCAAATTCTGTGAGCAGGGGCCTGCCTCTTGCTCACAGCTTAGCTTTGCTTTATATTAGCAAAGTCTTGACCATTGTTAGCCAGGCATCAGGCCTCAAACCAGGCCTGTGCTACATGGTCTTTTGTTTCAGGCCCTCATCTTACTACAGGTGTCTTTAGAAACATCCGTGCTGGGTTTCTTTTCCTGTGGCATTCTAATAGGCCCCTTTTATCCTCTCTGCAGGTCTCCTGGGAGTGGCCTGTACAGTAACCTTCAGCAATATGACATTCCCTATCCAGAAGCCATATTTGAACTTGCCTATTTCTTCCACAACCCTAAGCCCTTTTTCACCTTAGCTAAGGAGTTGTACCCTGGCAATTACAGGCCTAATTACTCCCATTACTTCTTGCGACTCCTGCATGACAAAGGGCTCCTTCTGCGTCTGTACACCCAGAATATTGACGGGCTGGAAAGAAGTGAGTGTACCCTTCCTGGCTCCCATTAATGGAATGCAGTGAAAACATGAAATATAAGAGTGGGGCTGTTGATGCATCAGATGAATTTGGGACCAATAGGTTCATTTTTTTTGTACTGAGTTAATCTCTCTATCTTGTATTCAAGTTGCTGGGATCCCTCCTGATAAGTTGGTAGAAGCTCATGGCACTTTCGCCACTGCCACATGTACTGTCTGTCGGAGATCCTACCCAGGGGAGGACTTCAGAGTGAGTGGTAATTGCACGGGCATCAATGCAGAGACAACAGAAGCTAATTCAAAGGGGGGGGCCCTTACAGACCAGTGATCTTGTCCTCATGACTAAGAGAGGACAAGGACAAATTTTGTTTTGTTGTGATGTAATAACATGGCAAACCCATGTGTGCTTGTGGAACAGATGGAGGATTTGATGATGGAGTTGTTGGGCTTCCTGGTAATGCATGTGGATACTGATGGGATTTCTTGTTTCAGGGAGATGTGATGGCAGACAAGATCCCCCACTGCCCAGTCTGCACTGGACTTATCAAACCTGACATTGTGTTCTTTGGAGAGCAGCTCTCTCAGCGGTTCTTCCTGCATGTGGCAGATTTCCCCATGGCGGATGTGCTCTTCATCATTGGAACCTCCCTTGAGGTCAGTGACCTAGATCATGAGTGGGGTATAGGACCTTGTGCTGTGGGACTTGAGGAAACAGTGGAAAATTGAACAGGATGTTGGGAGAATGGAGGGGTAGTGCAAAATTAAATAGGGCATTGCAGAGAAATGAGGGGGACAATTCAAAATTGAACAGGACATTAGGGGAAACAAAAGTGGGTGATTCAGGGATCAGAGAAATGAAGAGAAATTTGAGGATGTAGAGTGAGAAGCAGAATGCTCAGCCTCTGTGTGTGGATGTATGGGAACAGAAGGGAGACTGACAAGGTCATAAGGATGTGGGGATGCACCACTGGAATGAAGAGATGATTTTGTGGACACTTGAGGTAACAGTAATAACTGGGGTGGACTCTGCTGGAGATACGTCCCCTGCCAATTCAGTGATGGGCCAGCAAGGGGTATTGTAGATAATAACTTTCATCTGGAATATTCCTCTTGGCCAGTTTGTCCTGGTTATGAGATGAAGTGTTGTTAAAGATACGGTGGGTGTAACATGAAAGAGTCAGACTGCAAAGTTTGGGGCCCTTTGATGTAGAAGAGCCTTCTGATACCCTGCATTTTGAGTCTCTGAGGTTCAGTTTCTGGAGTGCATTTAATTCATTTTGTGTGGGGTATGGACTTCCCTGCTGACCTTTACTCCTAGGGTGAAGCTTTCTGTTTCTCTTTGCTCCTTTGGGGTATGGGGCGGATTATTTAGGTGCAGCCCTTTGCCAGTCTGGCAGATGCAGTCCGCAGCTCTATTCCTCGTGTGCTGATCAATCGAGACTTGGTGGGACCATTCGCATACCAGCCACAGTACAATGATGTGGCCCTGCTGGGAGATGTGGTCAGTGGGGTGGAGAAGTTTGTGGAGCTGATGGGCTGGAAGGAAGAAATGCAGGAGCTAATTCAGAGGGAAACAGAAAAGGTATGAAAGGCTCATAGAGGCCTCCCTCGATCTCATCAGTCTTTGTGTCAAATATATTTCAGTGCTAACAGGTAATAGGATTGTGGGGATCAAAAAGTCATATGGAAGCCAGCTTCATTTCTACAATCTACCCTGAGGGAAGTTGGGAGGAAGAGCAAATTCCAATGGATAAAAGAAGCCAGTAGGGCATTTAACAACAAATGCAGAGAGTTTATATCCTGAGATAAGGAAGTAGCCAGGGTTGTTAAATACACTTTCAGCCAACATCAGACTTGTCTCTACCAAGCAAAGAGAAGACCAAGACTGTGGAATATCAGCTCTCTAATGATAGAATGGTTTGAGAGATGTGCTGGTAGGAATTGTACAAAAAACAGAAACTGTTAGGGTTAGACGCATTTAAAAGACAAATAATCACAAGCCAGCACCAAAGGCTTGGAGTAAAATTGTTTGAAAAACAATTGTAAAATTGATTGTGAAATTGATTGAAAAAATCCCATTGACTTCAGCAGACTTTTGATCAGAACCCCAAGTCCAGGATAACATGCACTCCAGGGTGCAGACTGCAAAATTTGCATAGATATTCTGAAGAACTTGAAAGTTATCTCTATCACTCTCCTTATGTGTGCCAGACTAATTGGGCATGTTATAAACACAGAAATGTGGTGGCTTTTTTCCTCCTCTTAGTTTTCAGAGCAGAGGCTCTAATGAAATCTCACGATATTAAACATCATTAACTGTACAGAATATTCCCGCAGGGGTCAGATGCTCAGCTAGTGTGAACTGACATCGCTTTCTTAGTATCAATGGGGATTCCATAGAGCTAAGCTGCTTTGTGCCAGCTGAGGATCTGGATCTGTAATTGGATTGATTCCATCTGAAATATTGGCATAAATACAATTGATCTAAAATTGCCAAAATAAATCAATAAATCTTTCCTTTTTCATGGGTTTGTTCTCTTATTTGCTGATTTATAGAATCACTTCATTCACAATGGCTCTCCCAGTCCTTTACATGAAATAGAGAGGTTTTGCAGTTATCACTGTTCCTAACAAGACAGAGTAAAGCACTCATCTAGTCTTGTAGTAAGGAAATGCCTAATCCTGCAAACCCATACTCCTCTGAGAAGTCCCATTGACACAGGTGGTCCTTTGAGAGCCTCAGAAAAAGTTTTATGAAAGAGCAAGTTATTATTTTAAGAGACGCTAACTTTAACTAGGGACCATTAGTAGTACTATTTTATTTTATTTTAGTCCAGTGGAGCATTTAACTCCAGGGAGAAAACTGCTGGAATAAATGGGTGAAGATCCATTAGGCCACATCTTCACTGCGGCGCTATTTCAGGATACTTCCAGTATCCCAAAATAGCTATTCTTAGTCTTGACAGTGCGCCCATTATTTTGAAATATCTTTTGGAATAACGACTGTGCTGTTCTGGTATCCCTGTAAACTTCATTCCACGAGGATTAAGGGACATTTCGGAATAGTGGTTTATTTTAAAATTTTGCACTGTTACAAAAACTGTTTCGTAATACACTCAAACTATACAATTTGTGTGGCTCAAGTTGCGTAGCTTATTACGAGCTAAGGGTGCAGTGTAGATACACCCTTAGGCTATGTCTATGCTGGTGGGTTCTTGTGCAAGAACACGTCCACACTGCTATGTGCTTTTGCACAAGAGCATCCATGGCAGTGTGGATGCTCTCTTGCACAAGAATTCTCTGATGGCCATTTTAGTCATAGGGCTTTCTTGTGCAAGAAACCCCTGCTGCAAATCCACACTGCCCTCTTGCGCAAGAGGGCTTACACTTGTTAGAAAAGAGTGTAGCTCTTGTGCAAGAAGCCCTGTCTTCCAATACCGTACTGTAAATCTTCTTGCACAAGAGCGGGCAGGCAGTGTGGATGCTCTGTTGGTTCTTGCGCAAGAACCGCTTGCGCAAGAACCCACCAGTGTAGACATAGGCTTAGTGTTAATACAGTTTAGTCCATTTGCACCAGCAGAGCATTTTGGCTCTGTATTTTTAAGCAAGTGCTAGAAGAGGGCATGCTGTAGTGTGGCAATCCCAGATCCCATTTTAACATTGCTGTATCATTTTTCATTGAGAGGATGATTAGTCATTTGTCAGTTTTTTTCCTAGTCAGCCATTTGGGGGTAACATGAGAGCACACAGCTCTTCCTGTTAGGGTTGTGTTGCTGTAACTCCATGAAGCAAATCTGCTTATTGTAACATGGACCCTTTTTTTCCTCACCCTGGCCTCTTGGGCCTGAGTGTCACCAACTGAGTTGATGGATGCTAGAACATGTGAACCACATTGCTGAGCCATGAACATTCTTTCTATTTTTAGCTGGATGCAAAAAACAAATAGGACAGCTGCCCTCCTGCTTCTGGAAAATGATGTTCACCTTGAAAAGGGGTAGGTGCCATTCCCATGAGCTGTGGAAACGTTACAGATGAGCTGGAAGATGCTCTCCAGCTTTGCAATGGCTAATGGTATGGACCTAAGAACTGGGGGCTCACTGAGGACCCTTTTAGCTGTCTCTAAGTGCCTTGACCCAGTATAGAAAAAACTATCACTAAAAACTCATAGTAAGTGAAAACTCAATGACAGGCTGTGGCCAGGTATTGCAGATGTTCCCAATCAGATACCTCAGCATGGTAATGTGCCCACTGAACTCCATGATCTCTACCTTTTCCTGTTTTCCATTCACCAAGGTCACACATTTGGGGAGACTCTGCCTCTCCTTGTCTGCCATCTTTTAACCTCTGTACAAACTGTCATCCAACTTTTGTGAGACTAATTCATTTCCTTCTCACCAGGCATTCTGGACCAGAAATTCAGGATCAGATTTTCCTAAATGTCTTGTCAGTCTAGGCATCCCAAAGTTTTGGCTGCTAAATCTGAAATATCCAGGCCTGTCAGAGAGCAAGAGCTCAGAATGTCCTGAAAATCTGGCCCATCCTATTTATAATGCTTCAAGTTGGGCAGCCAAACTCACTAATCCACTTTTGAAAATACTAGTTAGATCTGTCTCGTTCTAATACTGCTGAGATAAGCACTGAGATCCAGTAGACAGTTTCATAGAAATTGTCTGGCCCTCTGAAACAGCTCCTCAAAAAAGCAGGGCTCAAATGCAAGTAGGTTTTTTAATATTTATTTATTGCAAATTTGTAGTGTGCGTCATGTGGGTAAAATCACTGCTAATCAGGAAGGGAAGGGAATCTGTCTAGAAATGATTCTTAGAAATCTTGCTGCTGTTGAGCAAACAACCCTGTGGGCCAGTTTAAGCAGCTCTTTGAATGGAATGTGGTTTGATATGTACACTGATAATTATTACTATCAATAAGTATTAATTACCTTTGCTGATGTCTACACGTGATCTTTCAGTGTCTTGTTTCACACATTTCCAGCTGTCAGTGCTTTGATTGCACTTCCTTCAATTCTGTTCATCTGCCCTTTGTTATCCCTCATTTCTCGTACTTATTCACTTAGCAGCTATTCACCCTTTAAATGCTGGCTTAGTTTCGTACAGATTTACAGCTCACCGAATGCTCCAGTCATATGGAGCAGTACTGTCTATTCACTGATTCTCCTAGGGAGGGAATATTGGCCTGGAAACCAGATTACTTTCTCCTCTTTTCATGAGGTGCCAGGGAATATGTTATTTGCACATCACACATGGTCAAACGGGAAATGTTTAATGTCTCATCAGAAAGCACCATTAAGAGTGAGGTTCCCTTCCCTCTCTCATTAGAGTGCTGTCTTTGCAGCTGAGCCTAAGTTCCAGTGTAGATTTAAAATTGCACCCTTTTAGCCTAGCGGTGAAGGCAGCAATAATTAGCTCGTCTATTACAAGTATTTTTCTGAAAAAACACAACAGAGGGGATGCAAAACACTTTGTATCAATGTGATTATGGTTAATATTTTGAAATGCACAAAATTCAAGGAATTTGAATGTTAAGGTTTCCGTAGTTACTGTAACTGCATTTTTGTATGTTGGGATCTCTTTGTTACCCTTTATGCCTTAATATGTATGTGCAATGTGACTAACTTACAGTTGCTGTATGAAACCTATCTTTGGTTATCTGTCTTCTGTGCATCTAGAAACGTCATACCAAATTCTCTGCTGGTGTAACTCAAGAGATCTCCATTGACTTCAGTGGATGTATGCTGATTTACACTAGTCCTGTCATTCCTCCCATTGCAGTAACAGTGCCCTTGCCCTTCTTTTTAATGAAATCTGTGACACAGCTCACATTCAGATGCACAGACTTGTTTATCTGAATGTGATATTCAGATATATTTGAGTGTTCTTTCATAACTGTAGTATCAGCCATGAATTAAATGTCACTTGAATTTATAGCCTAAATAAAAGCAGAAGTGTTTATTTCACTTTGCAGCACACCAAACACTTAGCATACCTGGAGCTCTGCCCATTTGTACACAGTTAATATTTTAGTACAAAACAGCAGCTGTTGCTTCTCATCCATGTTTTGTTATATGTGTCAAAAGTGCTTGTCCTGAGTTGGGTCTCAATTCTGAAAACCCGTATGCACAGGATTTAAACATATAGGCAGCCCTATTGAAGTCAGTGCGACAGTGAGACTACTCATGTTTTAAATGGTAAGCACATGTGTGGGGCTTTTGTAGCATCTGTGCCTAAGTCCATTGCAAGCTTGAGTTTTAAACATGGCCAATTTCTGAGGAATTTGAACACAAGAAAATTAGATAAAGGGAGAATAAAATGTGCCATATTCTCTTTATTTTCTTGATTGGGTTAGGTGTCTGCCAGATCTAACACTTTGAAAAAGAAGAGAGGTTTGAATAGAAAGTTTACTATTTTGCTAATTTCTATCTTAAATAAATAAAATAAAAGGACTTAACTCAGAAACTCCTCTGCTGATTTTCTACTATTCTTCTCAGGGAACCTGCTGTCTATTTGTCAAGTGTAGTAGGTTAATTTTTTCCATACCTCTAGAAAAAACTTGGGAGTTTAAAAACTTATAGAAAGTTCTTCACTAGGGCTACGTCTACACTGGCGGCTTCTTGCGCAAGAACTCTTTTGCAGAAGAGTTCTTGTGCAAAAAATCTTCCACACTACCATGTGTGCTTTTGTGCAAGAGCATCCATGGCAGTGTGGAAGCTCTCTTGCACAAGAAAGGTCTGATGGCCATTTTAACCATAGGGGCTTCTTGTGGTAGAAATTCACGTTGCCTGTCTACACTGACCTCTTGTGGAAGAGCTCTTGCGCAAGAGGGCTTATTCCTCGTGGGGAGAGGACTA
>CM057848.1:110866677-110878488 GCA_030068395.1 Apalone spinifera
AATTAGACATGGGTGATAAAAAGCCCTTTTAAATTATTCATGTTTTGTTTTAATAATCTAAAGATATTACAACTTTTAAGCACAAGTGTCCCTTTAAACTTTAGTCTGTAGCTCCATCTAAAGGTAGATTGAGGTATTCAGCTAGTTTGACATGATAAATATTGACTCCCTGATTTATTTTTTATGTTCTAATGCTGCAGTAGAACACAATAAAAGAGATAAATGACATGTACAGTGAGGGTGATCATGTAGTAAACAAACAGAATAGCTCAGGAGTAAGAAATTGAGTGACTCTTTACATATACAGTTACGTGAATTCCCAGTTTCTGGAACAAACTAGGCCCCAGATGCTGCAATGCACTGATGCAAGGTCCAGATTCTCAGCTGGTGGATACAGCAAGATCCATATGTCAGGGTAATACTGCTAGCTTCAGCATGTCCTCTTCATTAAGGGGAGACGTGGAAAATTCCTTCCTAGCCAGAGGCAGGTTAAAATATTGCAAGTGATCATTTTCTGAGTGTGTCATCCTTCAGTTCCATAATGTGTTGAAACTTATTGTCTGAAGACAGCTGATTGTTAATAAGAATTTGTATAAAAACTGGCAGCTTTAAAATACAGAGCAACATGATATAGAAAAATAAATGTAGTTTCTGTAAGGCAGCTTGTGTGATGGTCAATAGACGTCCACTGTCAAAGGCATTATGTACTCAGAATGTCGGATTCCAAAGGTAACAGTTGGGGCACAAGGCTTGATCAGTGTTACCTGTAGATGGACAAATAAATAAAACACATCAGGTTATTCACCATGAACATTTTTTAATTTCTACTTTCTATGCGACCAGCCTTCCCACTCAAGTACAAGATCTGGACAGTCCAGGTCACCTATTGTCAGGCATGCTCCCCTTTTTACTATATTCCTATCTGTGAAAAGAAAATGTATAACCGAGGAGGCAGGCAGATACACAGAATGACTAGATAAGAACCATATTAAAATCAGCTTCTCTGAACTCCAGGTGAAATGTTGCAAAATTTCCTAATAAAGATGAACGGTGTCTGGTGTTTAACCTTTGATGTTGGCAATCTGACTGAAAGTGTAGCTTCTTACCATAGGCCTGGTCTACACCATGGCTATGTCTACACTGCTGGTTTTGCCAGCAGTGAGTATGCAAATGAGGTGCAGAGTAGCATATTGTTGTGCCTCATTTACATGATTTATGCAAGCCATTTTTGCGCAAAGGGTTTTTGCAGGAAAAAAAGTAGTGTTGGCTTTTTTTACGCAAAACCCCTGTTTTCTGCAAGATCCTTATGCCTCTCCTGATGAGGCATAAGGATCATGCAGAAAACGGGTTTTGTGCAAAAAACCCTGTCCATACTACATTTTTTTTTCCACAAAATTGCTTGCATAAATTATGCTAAGGAGGCATGGCCATATGCTAATCCACATACTTGCTGCTGGCAAAGCCAGCAGTCTAGACGAAGCCCATCAGTTTAGGTCACGCTTCGCTGCATTAGGTCAATTTTCTAAATACCACGCCACCGAGTGTGTTCTGCCAACTTTAAGGGCTGTTGAAGTCTATTTTGGTATTCCTGTTTTTCATGAGGAGCAAAGGTAAATGTGACTTTGCATGGTTGATTTTAGGCTAGTGCAGATGTAGTGCTGTGAAAGTCTATTTTCTTGGCCTCTGGGAAGTGTCCCACAGTGCCCCCAAAGTGACTGCTCTAGCCAGCTCTTTCAACTCTGCTGTTCTCCAGATACACAGGGAAATCCCTAGGAACATTTGAATTTCATTTTCTGTGTGGCCAATGTGGTGAGCAGGCAGCACACTTGACCATGAATGCCAAGGATCACAAACCATCCCAGCATGGAATTTGCAGGAGATCCTGGACCTTATTTATGTATGGTGAGAGGAATCTGTTCAGGCAGATTACAAAGCAGCAAAAGAAATGCTGATCGTACAGGGCATGGTGGCAAAAGGATATACTAGGGATGCCTAGCAGTGCCATGTGAGCTCAGGCAGGTGTACCAGAAGACAAAAACAAACAAAGGGTCTGGATCATCGCCATAAACATGCTGCCTCTATGAGGCAGGAATCTGACCAGTGTCCCAAAGATGTCTGGATTCCTCACAAGAGACTCTTCTAGCAGCCTTGAGCCACAGCGAAGAGGACTTTGTTGATAAGGAAAAGGTGGAGGAGAATGCTCAGCATGTAATCGAAGCATCTGATCTCAGACAGCCCGGACCTCTTTTTAACTGTAACCAATCCCCTCTTCCCAGGCGCTATCACTGCTGGACTCTGGTGGTGGGGAGGACACTTCTGGTGAGTTCACATTTTTAATCTTGCTACAAGTGAGTTAAGACAATTGGGTGTGATCTGTGGCAACCACTCTGCCTACGCAGTGGGGCGCTCCTCGGAACAGTTAAACTTGTCTGGAAATGGAGGGGGATTCCCTCCTGCACATCTCCATAAAGCTCTCATAGAGACACTCTTTCATCATCCTCACATGGTTTCTGGTGAGGCTGCCTTATTCTGTCCTCCACAGTAGGACGCCTTTCCATGCCAAGCCAGCAGTAAGGGGGTTGATGTCATTTTAGCACAAAGCAGTGCGGCATAAGGTCCTGGTTTCTGGCCATGTTCAGTCAGCATCTGCTCCCTATCGTTCTGTGTGATTCAGAGAAGACTGATACTGTGCATGGCCACCTACATGAAGCAGGGGAAGCACTGTCACGGTTTGCCTATCCTCAACGAAGCAGGATTGGTTGTGTAAGCTCCTGCAAGCCTGTGGGATTCATTGCCCATCCTCCCTAACAGGCCCCGTGGAATTGGGAAAGTTGTTGTCTCCCAGGAAAGGAGGGGTGCGGGGCACACACTTGTCACATTAGGCCCTGCAAGCCTGTGCCCTTGCCCCAGCCCTGTGTGAGCCCCTGCAAGGCTGCATGCTTGCCCCATCTCCCATTGCAGAGCTCCTTGGGATCGCAGCCCCGCTTTGCAAATGCAGAAGTCTGGACAACCAGGAGGGATGTGCAGTAATTCCTCATTTAACACTATAGATATGTTTCAGAAAATGATCGTGTTAAGTGAAAACGTGTTATGCGGGGTCAATTTTCCCATCGAAAATAATGGAAAAGATGGGAGTTGCATTTCAAGCGGTGGTGTCTGTTGGGACAGGGATATAAGGTTGGGGGAGAAAGGGGACTGGGTTACAGCAGGGATGGGAGGTGTTTGGCTCTGGGGAAGGGGAGGGGAGGGAGATTGGGTTGGGAGTATGCCTCTGTCATGAGTTTGCTGGGACCCACACAGTGTCTGACGACCGCGGGTCGCCGGGGAACGGTACGGCGACCGGCGAACCCTCTGCTGCTTTGCAGGGAGGCGGGGGAAGCCCTGCTCAGCCGCCAGCAACAGGCTGGCTGGGGAAACCACTGGCCTACAAGTGGGGGTGAGGAGAGGGGGCAAGGTGTCCGGCAATGGGGAGTCACAAGGAATGGGGCGGCGAGTGGCGAACCCTCCGCTGCTTTGCAGGGAGGCAGGGGAAGCCCTGCGCAGCTGCCAGCAACAGGCTGGCTGGGGAAATTGTGTTATTCCGGGGACGGTCTTGTAATTCAAAAAACGTTCCCTAAAAAAAAATCGTGCTATTGCAAAAATGTGTTAAGCGGGCACGTGTTAAATGAGGAATTACTGTACTTGGCAAGCACTTTGTTGCACATGGTTTCAAAGTTGAAGCAAAAGAGCAAGAGCCCTAACCAGTAGCTTACCATACTTGCCACCAAACAGAATCCGGCTGCACTGAAGTGATCTGTATATTGTCCCTGCCTTGTAGGTGCTTAAAAATATAACTTTAGCCTTGTACATGACACATGCCTATTGTGTAGCACACATGGTCTTTCTTGGTAAAAGAGTAACTTGTGCATTCCACAATATATCTTCTCTAAAAGCCTCCCCCCCCTTTTTTTTTTTTCCAGCATGTAAAACAATGAGTTTTTTGTCCACTCCCCTGGTTTGCCAGTGCTTCAGCTATCAAAATCAGAAGGTGGTTTCTATAGGATACAATATTCCTGACTTCCTTTTTAAAAATGGGCATTGTTACAATAAAAAATAATCAATATATGCAAAAGAACTTGCACTAATTTTGATGCTGCTCTTCAAATATGCTTGCATAGATAAACTTAAGCATTTATTTAAGTAAATAATATCCATTTATTCATGCCTGAATATGGATGATCTCACAGCGGATTTTTCAAAAGCTTCCTTAATCCGTCACTGCCTTGGAACACTCTCAGCTGTCCTTTCACTGATGTGCCAAATACCACTCATCCATCTCTTTCCCAGTTATCCCTTATATGAGAACCTGCCACCACTCCTTCCATGATAACTTTATCAAGATTATTTCCATCTCTATGCCTGATGTGACCAAAAGCCGTAAGTTTTCACCTGTTGATTTCCAACAACATGGTTTGCTTCTCTCCAATAATGCTGCTAACTTAAGCATTTGTCATACTTTTCCATCCAGGAGATATGCAGGAATTTTTGCCAAGACCACATATCAAAGGCTTCAGTTTTCAACTTTTTAGTAACATTAATTACCCATAATTTATATCTATATGCCAGTTTGGAGAAAAATAAGTTTTTTACCAGTCAAACCTTCATACGTTTTTGAAAAGTCATAAGTTTTTTCTAAACTTTAGTGAGGGAGGCCATGGCTTAGAGAGCCATTCCTAATCCTCTTCCACTTTCTTTAGAACAGCCTTCTTGGTTTGATTTTTATTATCCTACTTAACTGAATTAATCTATTACCTCTACAACTTGACTATTAATTGTGAGTCCATGTTCATCCTGTTTTCATCAATCATGTCAACATACATGCACTTCATTTTTACAGTATTCAGGGATAATCCATATTCCTCACTAATTTTTACAGATTCCAACATTAATTGCATTCTATCAGTGGCTGTAGCAGCAGTGGTCATTAGCATATTTAAGGTCAGTTAAGGAAGGGCCCACCAATGGAAATCTCAAAGCTCCTAAGACCTTCTGGGATTTGTTTTATGTTGCATACCTCTTGAAGAGGATTGGGACAGAATACAGTTTTGTCTTACACTCCGCCCAGTGGAAAACCGCTAGCCTTTGCCTGTAGCTATGTGCACTGTGGCCTCTTGTTGAAGTTGAGACTTCTTCAGCAGGATGCTTTGGGATCCCCAAATCTGCCATTTATCTTCCAAAGATGATCAAATTGGATGGTATTAATCATTTTTAGTAGTCCATGAAACACATGATCAATGGGTGATTGTACTCCCTGCATTTTTCACTGATATAATGGATGCTCAGAGTTTGATCACCTGTGTCTTGTTCCTCTCTTGTAGTTCCAGTCATTCACAAGTTTGATACACGTGCTAATGGTTTAAATAAATAAAGATACTGGATGGCTGGGACATTATCAGCCTACCAAACAATGATGGTGCCAGTGGTTCTTTGTATAGTATCTGGTGTTAGTAGGCTTCTTTTCTGATTGCTTACTAATGGTTCTTATCTGCCTCTTTTGACTATCCAGTCTTTAGGTGCTTGTAGACTATTTGTTTTTCCTGTTACATTCCAGCTCTGCTTTCCCCTTGTTATTTTTATACCCACTGTCTCTTCTTGTTCCCCCCCCCCCTTTCCTTCCCCCACCCCTTCTCCCCTATTTATTTTAGTTCTGGACATCCAACACTCTGGTCATCTGAAGAAGTGGGCTGTGCCCACAAAAGCTCATGATACCAGCTACATGTTTTGTTAGTCTTTAAAATGCTACCAGACTATTTGTTGTTTTTTAAGTTTATCCTGTATAGACTAACTCGGCTACCCCCTGAAGCTTTAGAATCATTATAGTTTGTCTTAAGTCGACATATCAATCCTACAGGTTTATGTCCCTACAACAGCAGCTGATAGTGAAGTGCTTGAGTTCTGTTTGTTTAAACAATAATTTTTTCTTTCATCCTAGATGCACAAATATAATATTTTATGTTTTTGAACATGTGTTCATGCAGGTTCAGATAGCTGATGAATACATATCTAGACAGATGGACAAGGATTTCTCGAAAAAACTTGTCCAGTTTCTTGACCTTCAAAAATTAATCTTTCTCAATAATGCATTAATATTGTGGGATGTGGATTTTTTTAAAATTTAACTTGCATTTATTCAAATGTGGCCTCTTCTGAGCATTGATGTAAAACATTAGCTCTTCCATGCAGATTGATGTCCTTTTTTAACAATATTCATCTATGCATTGATATATTGAAATCTTGTCCTGGCTATTTGAATCTGTATTTTTATATGCTGAACACTCACAGGAAAAAAACAAGATTTTGTGATGGCTCTAAATCAAGACTTGTCAATTTAAGAAGTTTAAATACAAACCAGCCCTATAGTCTTCAACTGTTTGTCCTCCAGCTCAAGTAAATTACTTTATAGTTTTCAAGAACCATTTGAGAGAGAGAGGAGACTGTTAAAGATCAGTTGCTGAAAAGAAAAGATAAATAGGTTCTCTCTGCCTTACCTTTCCAGGAGAATAGTCTCCAGGTCCAGGTTGTACTGCATTTCCTGCAGGCTTACTCCGCGTGCTCATGCTGTACTTAGGGGCTCTCTTTTTGTACACATCAACCTCTACCTTTTTATATGCAGCTGGACCTGGTGTCTGTAAGAAAGTCAATGGAGCTTCAGTTGAAAATAGCTATATTCAGTATCTGCAGTTTTCTATGAGACCTGCATGGGTTTATCATGATGGACAGAAAAACAGTATCAGAGACTCTTAATTTTAACAATTTTTATTGTATTCTATTTTTATTTTACTGCAGAATGTCAAGGGTCTTGTCTTTTAGGCCTTTACATTAGATGTCTGAAGTCTTATTAGCCTGTGCTACTTTACATTTGACAGACTGCAAAGGAACAGTGGTTCAAAATGAAATTAAAGTGCCATTGTTCGGTTTCTGCAGGCTTTAGGCACTGATGATCTTCACAGGATTTTTTTATGTAAGTATTGTTTAAAAGCTCAATGTTTTCAGTAAGTTTTAAATAATAAACAAGAACATATACATGATCATTTTTCATTTACAGTAAAACCTGTGTTATCTGGCACGCTCGGGGATTAGGACATTCAGGTTCTCTAAAAATTCCAGTTATCTGAGGGTCCCATTAACCTAGGAAAAACCAATGGACAATAATAGTAAAACTCAGGTTTTTAATATTGGTAGTTTTGTAATATGAGGCAGTTGGTCTCACATTTCTATTTTGAGTTAAAGATGATTAGTACTTCTTAAATAATAAATTGTTAAACCAATCATGGTAAAACAAGCCAGACCTGTGCACCTGAAGATGTGACAGTGTTGTGGTTGGGGACAATGCTAGTTAACAAAGTTTTCTGATTAACAGAGTGCCAGATAACAAAGATTTCACTGTAATACAAAAATAATCATTTTGTAAATATGTAACATGTCACATGTATTCAGCTACAGAATATTATTTTACTTACGATGTTACAGATATAACATCTGATGCTTAGTTTGGTAGGTGTCACTAGGAATGTTGCTACAGCTTCTACAAAGAAGAATAAACTTGAGCAGGATGTCAATTTTATTCCTCCTTCCCATACCTTGTTGTAGGAAGAGGGTCTAAAACACCCCTCACCGTTAAACACAATGCTAATAATTTTAATAACCCCACAATTGTTATCACTCAGCAGAATCTGAGCCAAAACAATTATTTCCATTTTAAGAAAGCTGTGGTCCTTCAGATGCTGCTCTGTTTACCACTGGCAATTGTTGATATTTTAACAACTGCTACTGGATATTTTAGAAATTTTTTTACACATGCTTATTGTCTGGGTATGTCTACCAGTTATGGTAGATATTTAGTAAGAAAATGTTTTAAAGATGACAGAAATTTGAGTCTGAAATTTTGCTAATGAATATGCACAGTGAGAAGTTAAAATACTCATAAGAATGGTCATACCGGGTGAAACCAAAGGTCCATGTAGCCCAGTATTCTGTCTTCTGACAGTGACCAATGCCAGGTGCCCCAGAGGGAATGAACAGAACAGGGAATCATCAAGTGTTTCATCCCCTGTCCCCCATTCCCAGCTTCTGAGAAACAGAGACTAGGGACACCATTCCTGCCCATCCTCACTAATCACAATTGATGGACCTAACCTCCCTGAATTTATCCAGCTCTTTTTTGAACCCCCATTATAGTCTTGTCCTTCACAATATCGTCTGGCAAGGCGTTCCATACGTTGACTGTGCATTGTGTGAAGAAGTACTTCCTTTTGTTTTAAACTTGTTACTTATTAATTTCATTAGGTGACCTATAGTTCTTGTATTATGGGAAGGATAAAATAACTCTTCTTTATTCACTTTTTTACATCAGTCATGATTTTATAGATCTCTTTTAGGAGCCTTTTCCAATGCCAAGATATTTTTTGAGATAAGGGGACCACATCTATATGCAGTATTCAAGATGTGCTCATACATGGATTTATATATAAGCAAAAAAGATGATATCTGTGTTTATTCTCTATCCCTTTCTTAATGATTCCTATCGTTTGGTTTGCTTTTTTCATTGAACTGCACATTGAGTGGATGTTTTCAGAGAATTATCCACAATGATGCCAAGATATCTCTCTTGAGTGGTTAACACCTATCTTTCTATCTATCTATTAGTCCTTTGGGTTCCTAATGGAGGATAGGGCCTCCACCCATCATTTTATATGTATAATTGGGGAAGATCTTGAGTAGTTTTGTATCATCTGCAAATTTTGCCACCTCACTATTTACCTCTTTCTCCAGATAATGTTGTGAATATGTTGAATAGGATTCGTCTCAGTACAGACCCCTGCGGGACACCACTAGTTACCTCTTTCCTTTCTGAAAACTGACCATTTAGTCCTACCCTTTGTTTCCTCTCTTTCAACCAGTTATCAATCCATGAAAGGACCTTCCCTCTTATCCCATGACAGCTTACTCTGTTTTACTACTCTAACACTGGAGTAAGAGGTTTTCCCTCTAGAATGTAAAACATATGTTGTAATATGTGTGTCCTGGTGTGAAATTTCATATAGTAACTTTTGTTACTTAACACATTTATTTTTGTCATTCCAATTCCAACTCCTTTTCCAGGTGGAATTCAGGCAACAAGATGCTCAGGCATACCACAGATCTAGGGACTAATCTGAAAACTATGACAGTCATTGGAAAAATTCCCATTGATTCTTACTGGTTTTGAATCAAGCCCTTAGACAGGTACTTGCTGCAGATATAGTTAGAATCCTCCCTTGCCAATGGTGCACTTACTAAGAATAGCCATGTTTGCTGCTAGTCATCAGCTGCGGCACTTGTATCTGGTCATGCAGCAGAACACTTGTGTCTGTTCATGTAGTAGGAAAGAACCCACCAGTGCTCCTTCAGTCCTGGAGGCAGTGACTGACCACTGGTTGTCAAGAGGAGCAGCTGGAGAGGAAATGGAAAAGCAGCTTACCTGATGGAGATCCGCATCGAAACGACCAAGCTTACTCTTCCATTTCATGGAATAACAAGGGCTAGCCGTTTTGTCTACTGTGTTGGGTCCCATCACCCTGGGGATAGTGTATGCGCCAGGACCTGGGAGGGAGGGGGAGAACATGATAGTTACATATATTGTGAATTCTCAGGGATCAGAGGGAATATAATAGTGGAGAGAGACTTTCAACGGAGGCTGGGGAGAAGAAAAGGGATATTTCTTTTTCATATTCCCTGTTCTTTTTCTGTCCTGGAATGAGGATGGGCATCTGGATTCTAAACTGCTGGTGTTATGGGGTAAGCCTGGCATGCTGAACAAAACAAACAAAGAAAAGGAGATTTATATTCCTTAACACTAACTGGTTCTTCAAGATGTGTTGTCATAATTAGCTGCATCTTGCCTCCGTTTTTTCAGAATCCTCAGTATCTTAGGAATTGGTGGAAAGGTCTATGCTCATCCCAGGTCCCAGATGAGTGGGCTTGAACCACCTCAGGAGCAAAATTCCTGATGCTTTGTTTATGTGGGCCTGTGGCAAACGTGTCCCTTTCTGGGAATCATCACATGCAACAGATGTTCTGCAGAACTGAGTCTTTGACAGACCGCTCCTGGTTGTTTGAAAACAACCTGCTAAATCAATCTGACAAGGCGTTTTGAGGGTCAGGAAGGTGCGATCACTGGTTTGATTTGATCTGGAATGCACTTTATTATTCCTCCAGTATGGTGACCTGTGGTGTCTCTTGGTGCTTGGATCATGGATTCCTGGAGTCGGTACATGAACTTTGTATGCCAGGCAGATTGCTCTCAGCTCCACAATATTTATGTGAAAACAAGCTTCCTTGGGAAATCTCATAGGCCCTCATAGTTTGAGGGTGATATAGATGAGTCCTTCATCCCCAAGTGAAGGTTTTTATTGTTAATGCCCTGGTAAACAGAGATGCAGAACTAGAGCATTCTCATACATAGCTGTATTGGGTCTTTTCACTAGTTTAATGGAGAGAGCCCTTCTTGTGGACCATGTGGTATCTATTGGGTGGATACACTTTCATGGAGCACAAGTGAAATCTGGTAGAGTCATGTATCTTTCCACACCCCTTGCAGGTGTCCAACAGAACTGAGGCTGATTATGAGGATAGGTTCTGAAGAAGGTGGCTCCAGGAAGGATTTTCCCTATGAAAATTGGGTCATTTCCTGCTGACCCTTACACCTACTTCATAAAATATCTTCACAGCTCCCACTGCATTTCCTGAGAAGAGGAGGGAGAGTGCATAGAAGAGTAGTCCATGTTATGCTCCGATGGGAATAAAGAAAAGGAGTAAATTTCTTCCAAGGGAGGAGCTGTACTGTCAGGAGCATCTGGCTCGGTTTGTGCTCTCCTTAGTTGGATAGGGGTGAAGTTGGTTGTGGAAATGTCTCCTTTGTCTGCTGTATTGATGTTTCAGTGGCTAGTGAATCTTCATCCACTCAAGGAGAGGAGACTGGTATCAAGCCACAGATAAATTGCTCAATACTATATAAGACTTGAATACTAACACGTTAGATATCAGTGTGGGCACTGAGAAATATGATTTCAGGATTGCCTGTGCAGAAGCATAAGTTGCTGAAGGATCATTACCAAGAGCAGTGTTCCCTGTAAGCCATGTGCTTATGTGGCCACTCAAGACAGATTCAAATACAACCCACAGCTAGTTTCTTTGTTTCTACTAGTGGTGCACATAAACATTTACATTGCCTTGGTGCACATAAACATTTATTTTGTAAATCAGAGTGAGGAACTTTTTTTGGATCAAGGGCTGCTGACCCACAGAAAAATCAATCAAGGGCTGCATACAAGTGAGAAGGAAAGTGAGAATCCCCTGACTGAGAAGGAGAAAGACACTCCCCACATTCACCTTGCACACCAGAACCTAGGGAGGCCCAGGCTAGTAGATTTTGTATGCTCCAGCTATGTGGGTGGCCGGGACAGGGTGAGAAGGACTGGAGCACCAGCGTGGGTTCCCAAATGCTGAACCAGCCCCCGAGTGAGGTTCCCCATCTTTACTATAAATGGATGGAAAAAATCCAAACATGGATGGGAAAGATTAGAGGGAACCTTGACCAAGTGTGATGCTGTCTGCTGGTTTAATGGCTAGTATTGATGTTGTCTTAACAGTCAGTACAGAGGTGCCTAAGAAACAGAACCTGACTGAAATCACCATGTTTTTGTGTATGTTGCCAATGGGCAACAAAACAGACATGAAGCTGCAGGGAAGCAGGTGGACACTGTAGGGGTTTATTTTTACTGCCACAGATAA
>CM057848.1:110878588-110891795 GCA_030068395.1 Apalone spinifera
AGCCAAAAGGAAAATTACATTTCTTGTTAATTGTGGATTGATCTAATTCACACTGGAGTGTTTTGGACACTATAGTGGCTTTTGAGAATGGAGCAGCACTTTAAAACCACTCCTGGTAACTATTCTGATATAAAACAATGTACTCATTAGAAAAATAATAAACATTATGCAGTTTAAAAATAAATTATTACAAATGTTATGCAACCATTTCAAGTTGTTCCACCACAAACTTCACGTCCCATGTACTCCAAATCCCAACTATGTTATGCAAATGACAAGCCTGCTGTGGCTTCATGGGGCTGTAATGTGGTTTGGTTTTTGCTTCTGTGAACAGAACTTATTTTTATCTTTTCAGGGTTGTAGCATACTGTAAATAAGATGATCTCCCTATTACATAGATCCTTTTCCTGACTCATTGCTTTGTCTCTGCCACCTCTTTCTTGTCATCCAGCCTTTCACTTCCCCTTCTCCATCACATGAAACTTGTCTTCAATTTCAAGTCTGTTTGTGTGGCTTCTCTCCATGCTACTATCATCTCGTATACACGATTGCGATGTCTAAAGATGTTTGTCATGTGATGAACCCCTATTGATTTATGATAGTTGTGCTGCTAATTTGTTGCGCTTTTTTTTAGCTATAGGTAAAAGGAATTGCATATGCACGTCAAACAGACATAAGAAGACAGGTCATATTTTGTTGTCTTGACTTCTGTCAAGGCCTTAGGTATATCTCTGGCTTTGTGAACTTTTATATCTCTGTGCTAAAGGAGCTCTTCTCAGTTCTGAGACATAGGCTGCCTGGCAGTGCTATTAATGACTAGTGATTATGAGTCTTGTCACATGAGCAGGAGCATGGTCTAAGAGCCCATCTTTAAATACAAATGAGATGCAGGATCTGATTATAACATACACATTCGTTGACTCCCGCCCAGCCTGAACAGCCCCTGCTTATGATGCACCAGGACCCACCATGAACAGGGTCCACAGCAGGCCTCATAGGACTAGAGCAGCCCCCTACCTACAGCGAGTGGAGAACTGCTATAGCCCCCTTTCAGGTGATGCTTACACACCCCTCTGACTGTCAACCACTGAGCTAAAGCCTTGGATGCGAGCAAGGCTTAGGCCCAGTGACAGAACACAGTTAAGATTTCATTTACACTACAAATTGGAACTCTATTGTAACCAATGTAGAGGACAACCATATTAAACTCAGGACCATGTCATGTTCAGTTTTTGAAAGCCCCAAGTCCAAACTGCATATGCCTATTCCTATGACTTTCTTCCTTCATTTGAAAACTTTGCTGTGGAGTCAGGCTCAGGACTTTCACTTTCATTCATCCGGATTCATTATTAACTGTTGGATTTTACCTGGAGTGCCGTCTACGTGGAAGCACCTAGTCCTGAACGATATGGATTGCACAGGAGCACATTTATAAACATGCTTTATTGACTTCTCTGGTGAATAATCGCCTAGACAAGAGGGGAACAAAGCAACAACAATGAATATTTTGGCTGGCCTCCTTTCATGCCAAACAAGTATCTTGGGATGTAGATTTGTTTGAGCAAAACTGCAGTGCCTCAACCCACCTCATCATGCTGCATTGCTATTTCCCCTACATCCCAGCCCCATCGACCTATTTTGCCACTTCTCCATCCTGCTCCCAACACCCTGCACTGCTGTTTCCTTCTTCCCAGCCCTGTGACCCTAGACTGCCCTTTCCTGAATCCTGAGCCCACCACCCATGTTCCTCCCACATCCCACCCCTCAATGCAGGAGCGGTTACTTTCCATTTTAAAACATCCATATCTCAGTCTGGTGTGAGGTTTATATTCCCCTAGCATTGGACAACAATAGACATTATCCTCACCTTCAATATATGATTGAGAGAAATGTTACTCACTTGGGCCAGGTGTGACCTCAGTTTTCACCTTCGGGCGCCCACACATGGTATACGCTGGGGAAGTTCCCTTTCCATTCCTGGTCATTGAGGATGCCACATAATAAGGCCCCGGAGAACAGGTTTCATTAAGCAAGGGCTTTGCCCCCTTAAAAGTGTAGGCAGGGGCTTTCCTTTTGGTGGGGTTGTGCTTCAAGTAACCTAGGAAGAAGGGCTACATTTCATATGCATGTGTCAGATTTTATTTTAAGTCCCCTTTGGGTCTTATTGCTAAAGTTGTGTGAGAGCTTTAGGACCATGAGATCCATTTCCAAGACATGGCTTTACTTTTGGTTTATAGGATGGACTCAAGGTCGCCATTATTACTAATTCATCCCAGTTTGTGGGTACATAAGAGGTTTCTTCTTGTTATAATGTAAGCCTAAGCTGTGGCTTTCTGAGCAGTTCTGTCAGTGGGCAAAAGAGGTGAAACACTAAGGCTGTGTCTAGACTACACTTCTCTGTCAACAGAAGGATGTAGATTAGGCACGTTGAAACTGCTAATGAAGTGGGGATATAAATATCTCGTGCTTCATTAGCATAAATATGGTCACCGATTTTTTTTTTTTTTTAAATGGAGCTTTTTCGAAGAAGAAAAAAAAAAGCAGCCTAGATACGGCTCTTTCAAAAATACAACCCTTTTTTTGAAAGATCCTGTAAACGTCTTTTTTGAAAGATCCTGTAAACGGGATAAGGGATCTTTCGAAAAAGGGTTGTATTTTGGAAAGATCCGCGTCTAGACTGCCATTTTTTTCCCGAAAAAGCTCCATTTAGGAGAAAAAGCAGTGGCCACGTTTATGCTAATGAAGCACAAGATATTTAAATCCCCACTTCATTAGCAATTTTGACGTGCCTAATCTACATGTCTCTGTCGAGAGAGAGGTGTAGTCTAGATGTACCCTAAGTGAGGGCAACACTCCCACTGATTTCAGTGGGGCCAGAATTTCACCCAAGGATTTCAAAAGTGAGCCGTACTGTCCTGTTCTGCTGCCAGAGACTAAGGCTTGTCTACATCAAAACATTTACCAAAATAGCTATCCTGTTAATAATTATTCCAGTAATTCTTTCAATTAAAGCCCTCATGTGGACACCTTTAAACTGGATCTTATACTAAAATAACAATCTCTAGAATAGCTCTTATGGATATTTCCAAGCATAGACATGCTCTAAGACCATTCTAAACCTATTCCACAGAAGAGTCTCTCCTAAATAAAATCTGTTTTGAAATACTATTTTCACTTAATTTGTGGTCAAACAAGAAAACACAGTCTTGAGAATGTGGTGCCCAGCAACCAGCATGACTGGAAACACTGACTTTCCCATGTGAAAACACTGGAGTTATTTGAATAAAATATGCGAGTTTGTACAGAATTAATTGTTTTGCTCCCATCTCGGTTTAGTGTGTTTAACTCATGTTATTGACCATGTTGCTTGACACACTGTATCTTTGTCCTTTTACCTGTGGTTCCCTCTATCCAGTACTTTGGTCCTGGACTCGTAAATTGGGCCATAACTGGGCCCCTTGGACGGTGAGGCCTCCAGGTCCCCACCCAAGCGCTGTCACGCATGGCTGGAGCGGGTTACAAAGCCTAAAGGGAGAATAGAAGGATTAATAATGGAGTCTCTTAAAGAAGCAAAATTCTATTTCTTTTTTGCATTTCTGTGAAAAGTTCTCAGTCTGGTCCTGTAATTATGCTATACCTGAAGCCACATTGGCTGAATCCAGTCTCCATGTTAATGGAACTGAGACACGACGTTGTATAAATTCCTGTTGATAAAAGCTGTCTGTCACTGTCCATGACTCTAAGAATTGCATTGGATCAGAAATAAAGGACCCCTGCTTTTATGGTACACACCGAGTATGAAATCCTCTTCTTTAAATCTTTGATACTTAAGCATTCAAACTCAGTGGTTTGTTTGTTTTGCTAATATGCATTTTCCTTTATCCCTGTTACCCTGTTTATGGTTAAAGTGAGGGATGAGAAAACATCTGGATGCAGAGCACTCCTTCAGGACCTCCTCCATCTGCAGCATTGCACAGGGGCTGGTGAAATATGCTAATGTGGGGAGGACAGTGCGCACACACCTTGTTGAGAAGCCTCAGACGTTAGCTCTGATGGAGGCAGAGTATTCAGCTAAATGCACTGGACCAACAATCTGATCCAGCATGTGAGCTCTAATGTGCCAGTGAATTCCTTAAGACAGAAGATATAGGGCAGTAGGTATTGATGGCAAATGTTGACAAAGTTACTACTGACTTGCTAGTGTGCTAGGAGTATCTTGGAAACCTCTTGGTATCTGGGTGTCTGTAACTATCTCCTGTGATATTAAAGATCTTTTCAGTGCAATGACCTGGGCAAAGCCCTGAATCCAGAACAAGTACCCCTCTGAAATTTCAGGGGGTCTGTTATACTCCACTATCAGAGAACTGATATAAAGTAGATCTCTGGTTTTATGATGTCACTCTTCATGACCTTCACATCCTGCGTCCACAGCACTTGTAGCATCCACCCTCACGGTGTCTTTGCCACTAAGATTTTCTTATCAGAGTTGGGCTTAATAAAAATCCCCTTGCTCATTAGCTAGTATCTCAGAAAAGCTCAGAATCCGTCAGGCTGCTGTTCTGTCTTAGACTGGTAGGAAATGTTTTCTGCTATGGGCTTCTCCTTAAACTTGTATACATACTAGGGCTGAAATCCTATCCTCATTGACATCAGTGGGACTTTTGCCATTGTTTTCAATGGGGCCAAAATTTCACTCCCATTAACTAGTGTGCATTTAACCCACTGCCCCCCTTCTTTTAGGTATATATCTCCCCATCTCGTGTGGTATACTAGAACCTTCTAGATTATACTGCTCTCATCTGCAGGACACTTTTTGAAAGATTGGGCTGTCAGGTCCTCAGGTAAGCTACCTTATTATCGCTTTTCAAATTTCTCTGTATTACAAGTTGAACCTCTCTAATCCAGCACTCTCTGGTCCGACAACATCCGTGGTCTGGCTGGATTTTAGTTAGCTGGATATCCACCTATCATGGGTGTGGCCAAGTTTCCCACAGTCTCTTGTGTTTGTTTATAGCCACCAGCCCTGGCTCTCAGTGTTCTGGGCTGTTATTTAGCTCTAATTTACCCCTAAATGTCTTCTAAGAGCCCAGTAAGCAGTGGAAGTGCTGATAATACTGCGAGACACTAATGACCTCCCATGGTCCAGCAAATTCTCTGAGTCAGCACCTGTCAGGTCCTGAGAGTGCTGGACTAGAGAGGTTCAACCCATACTCTCCTTGGCCTTGATGCTTACAAAAAACTGACACTAATTAGCCCACTCGTGTGCTGAGACCATCTGCCTGTTCAAGCTGACCAATATTATCACAGTGTCCTTGTACTCTTGTGCCTGGCTATCTCTGTGTTGTCTCCAGGGCTGTAGACCAGAGGGAGGGGGGATGCATACGGGGCAGTTGCAGTGGATGCAGCTGGAGCCCCAAGCCCTTTAAATCGGGGCAGCGCTGATGGGCTGGCTAGGGAGGCTAGCCCCCAGCCCTGCCCCTTCCACCCGAGGCCTTGCCCTATACAGAGGCTTGGAGCTGGCTCTCCCCGACCTTAGCTAGAGGCCCAGCAATTCTTCTCAGCAGTTTCCTGGTTGTCATCTTTTTCCTTTTTGTTCTCTGTACAGTTTCTAGCACACTATAGTCCTGGGTTCCTAGGCACTATGGTAAGAAGGAAATGCTAGGAAAGAGCTCACTGTATCTCTGTCTTCTGCAAGGGTAGTTATTAGACCTGCTTGTATCTCACTCATTGGACACTGCTCACCTGAGTTTCACCTTTACTTGCTGCTTTGGTGCTTTAAGCATCAGCTGTGTGGCTCTATTTTCTCAGTATGAGCAGCAAAACTTGCTGTGTTTTGAGTCATGAACCACCCCATCTACTGCACTTCCTTTTTAAATATGCTACAACTCAGGACATTTATTTCAAATTAGTTCCTTGTCTGGACTGACACGGGTGCCTGAAACCCAAAACATAAAAAAGTTCTTCAGCAGCTGAATACAAGAATGAAAAATGAATAAATAGCATTAGCCTAACAATGTATTAGCAGACTTAAAATAAGGAATTAACCAAACATATCCTGGAGGTTCAGCTGTTCTGTAAGAGTTCCAGTTTTATTCTTTATGGGTCCAAGAGGTTTATGCCTCACATACATTGTGTATGTGCAATACACCTTAAAATGTGGTTACAGACAGAATACGACAATGTAAAAATGACACTGTACTAATTGTCCATCTTTGATTTTAATCTCTGAGTACGCTGAGAGATGCAGATTTTTAACTGTTGCTAGCATCCGAGAACCAGTATAGTTACAGAGGACGGAGCTGAATGTTATCCTGCCTCTCCAACTCAGGTAAATTCCTACTGCCCAATATTTTGATACTGACAGTGATATACAGGAAGTTTGCAGCACTGCATGTTGGAAAAATTATTATTCTTTGATTTTGTAAATTGAGCCAATATGCTGTGAAAGCCACTGGATATAACGGCCCCATTCTGCCAGTGCATTGCTCATAGAAGTCCCACAGATTTCAATAGGACTCCTGTGTGAAGAGAGATTGAAGGATGAGGCCTTAAACATAGAAGAACCGGATGCCATTTCCATTCACTTTTCAAAATATAACTTACTAAAGCATTCCATGATAGACTATAATCCTGATGCCATGTATATTGGAATTCAGCATGCAAGAGAAAAAAAGCTACTTCCCAGCTGGCTGCTTCTCTAGAGAATGCTCAACAGGGTGAGTCTAACAGAAGCACATTTTCCTCTTGGGGCAGTTCCAAATTCTATTTAAAGCCATCTCATCACTATTGGAACACCAGCAGGCCACAAAAGATGCTTAGTATGTTAATTGCAATGTGCGATTTTCTGGTAGAGCACTGAAGACTGTCAAAGAGATGGTTTTTGTGTGTGTGGTGTTTTGTGTGTGTGTCAAATGCTTTACAACTATTATAAAGCTACTTCTCTGATCCAGATGCTGTCCTGGATAATAATAATGCTCAGTCTGCACAATGAAATATAAGAGGTAAACAAGATTATGTTTGGAATTTTGTGGATGTGGAATTAACTATGCTTTTTTGGGTACTCTGCCTAGCAAATTACAGCAGTTTACAATAGGACAGCTGACAGTTTGTATAGTATAGCATTTTTACACCTTTTCAGTGATTTGTATCTTCTGCAACACATTTTTGTTCTTACTATTCTATATTGAAAAGAAAATACATCAATGCATTTTTTAAGAAAACAGTTTTAAATATAGCAACTTGGAAATACTAAACCATTTATGGTTTACAGAGAATATGATTTGTTAAAATGACTGGATTCAGTCCTCCTATAAAAACTCATATTTTGTCTCTGAATTAAATCAGGCTCCATGTAGCTAAGTGTAGCACTAGAAGCTGTACCGATATGAAGATGCTGTGAAATCTTCAACTAGATGAATAGGAAATAAATCACCTTTCTTGTCCTTTGAAACCCAATTATATGTGAATAAACCCTGTCCTCTCTGTTTTCTCACCTTTCTTTCAGTAATAGAACTGCAGAGTTTTAGGAGACGGTGGAATGCTGGCAGGGCAGGCTTAGGTTTCTCCCTCCATGTGGACTTGGGAAGAACTTTCATGAAATTGTCATAGAAACTCATAATTACTTGTACAGTGGCTCAGTATGTTCTAGAACACGATGCAGTATTGGGGTTCTAGCCTCAGGTGTATGTGTTTCACGAATCATTCCTATAGCTTTGGCAACAAGGTGCTACTCTTTGCTCTTATAGCTCACAGTGAATCAATAGGAACATCAGATTTGTACAAGGACTTTGTGCCCACAGAGTAGTGCATTTCAAGCACTGGTGATAAGTCTTTCTGCTAACTTCTCTATTGTCAATGCCGGTCCATCTTTTCAGTGGATAATTAAATCCTGCCAGCCTAGTGCTTGCATCTGGCTGCTTTAGGTATATAGTGAGTTCTTCCTGTGAAATTCCAATAGAGTTCACTGGCTTTTGTAGCATAAAGGCAACCCTTTCAGTCACCTGAATGATGTGGAGCCGAAGCCCTGCTTTCATAAATGACATAGACACGAAAGGTCAGATTTTCCAAGGTAAAGATACAGTTGTGTGCCCTGTGAGATTTTCAAAATAGCCTAGTCAGGTTAGATATGTAATTCAAATAGATTTCAGAAGAAAAGTCAATTGCACCATGACCCTCTTCTGACAACAAAAATTACTACATGACCCCAGGAAGGGGGACTGAAGCCTGAGCCAGCCCAAGTCCCACCATCCTGGGCAGTAGCGGCCAAAGTCCAAAGGCTTCAGCCCTGGGAAGGGGGCCCTGTAACCTGAGCCCTGCACTCCAGAGCTGAACCTGAAGCCTGAGCTCTGCCAGCCCAGGCTGAAGCCCTTGAGGTTTTGGCTTTGGCCTTGGGTTGTGGAGCTCGGGCTTTGGCTCTGGGTCCCAGCAAGTCTAATGCCAGCCCTGGCAACCCCATTGAAATGAGGTCACAACCCACTTTAGGGTCCCAACCCACAGTTTAAGAACAGCTGAGCTACTATCAATTGAAAGTTCTAGCTAACTAATTGGAAGGTGTATTAATGACTTGCTCTTATAGCATGCTGTGTTCATCCATAGGTCTCCAAGTGCTTTACAGAAAAGATAACTGTCATTATTCCCAATTCGGAGGCAGGAAAATGGAGGCATGAGAAGATTAAAATAATTTACCCAAGGTTACTCAGTGGTAGAATTGGGACTAGAACCTGAATCTTCTGAGCCCAGATCTAGGGCTCTACCATTGTGTCCAAGTGACCTAAACTGTAGGTACAAATGCATAAATGAGCAAAATGGAGATCCAGTAGGGATGTGACCTTTTGGGCTGAAAATCTGGCCCCAACTCTACAATTTCTACTCCTTGTGCTTAAATGCAGGGGCTAGAGATGCTATATCTATGGAGGCTGTGAAGGCAGGTAACCCATACACTGGTTTTCAGCTAATAGATGTAGTGTGTGCAGTGTAAAGAAAACAGTGGAGCACTGAGCACATGAGGTTGGGGTGAGGAAGATCTGCCTTGTTACACAAAAGGTATAGTGAATAATATTAAAATACTGCCTCCTCTTTTATTTTGTACCACACATGTCATTTATACATAGATATTTCCTTTCTTGTATTGGAATTTTTCATGAATAGAAAAATGAGTGACTGCTTAATTGAGGTGGTGATTGACATTCAAAGAGCTCTAAGCAACTTATAGCAATCTAGTCTTAGGTGATTTTAGTAATCAAGTTTTACTAGTTCATTTCACTTATCAAACCCTTTTACTTTTCTACACCAATGTTAAAAAATGAATACAACTGGATTTTTAGACAAAGGAAATGCAGTAAATCTAATTTAAATGGATTTCTGTAAGGCATTTGGTACAGTTCCACATGGGAAATTATTAGTTAAATTGGAGAAGATGGAGATTGATGTGTGACTTGAAAGGTAGAACTGGTTAAAAGGGAGGCAACAACAAGTTATGTTGAAAAGTGAACTGTAAGGCTGGAGGGAGGTTACTAGTGGAGTTTTTCAGGGATCAATCTTGGGGATCAGTCTTATTTAATGTTTTTATTAATGACCTTGGCACAAAAAGTCGGTGTGCACTGATAAGATTTGCTGGTGACACAAAATTGGAATGTATTGTCAGTACGAAGGAGGACCAGAATATCAGATGAGAGCTGGAGGACCTGCTGGTGCAGCACTCAACGCCTTGTAAACTGGAGTAATAGAAATAGGATGAAATTTAATAGTCTGAAGTGCAAGGTCATGCAATTATGGATTAACAACATGATTTTTTTGCTTTTAGCTCAGCTCATCAATTGGAAGTGACAGGAGGAGACAAATTATCTAGCTCTTTTTAACCAGTTATCTAGCTATCTTTCTCCCCTGTCTAGATTATCTAGATAATCTGACAGGAGGAGAAAGACCTGAGTGTATTGGTTGACGACAGGATGACTGTGAGCAGCCAAAATTATGTGGCTGTGAAAAAAGCTAATGCAATTCTAGGATGCATCAGATAAAGTATTTCCAGTAAAGGCAGAAAAGTGTTAATACCATTATACAAAGCACTGGTGAGACCTCATTTGGAATACTATATGCAGTTCTGGTCTCCAGGGTTCATGAAAGATTAAATCAAACTAAAATAGATGCAGACAAGGGCTATTAGGATGATAGGAAGAATGGAAAACCTATTGTACTAGAGGATACTCAAACAGCTTGGCTTGTTTATCCTAATTAAAAGAAGACTGAGGGATAATATAGAATCATATACTAGAATTGGAAGGGACCTCAGGAAGTCATCAAGTCCCTCATGGCAGGACCAAGCATCATCCAGATCATGCCTGATAGATGTTTGTCTAACTTGCTCTTAAATATCAACAGTGATGGAGATTCCACAGCCTCCCTAAGCAACTTAGGTTTTTCCCAATGTTCATGATTATTTTTTATAAATATGTCAGAGGGATAAATACCAGGGAGGGAGAGAAGTTATTTAAGTGCCAATGTTGACCCAACAACAAATTAATACAAACTGGCCATCAACAAGTTTTGCCTTGAAATTAGACACAAGCTTCCAACTATCTGAAGAGTGAAGTTCGCAAGGGTATGAGGGACCATTCCTATTCAAAACATAATCTGGAGAAAGGGGTAATCAGTGAGTTGGCAAAATTTGCACATGATACAAAACTGTTCAAGATAGATAAGTCCACAGCAGACTGTAAAGAGCTTCAAAAGGATCTGGCAAAACTAGATGAGTGGGCAACAAAATGGCAGATGAAATTCAATATTGATAAATGCAAAGTAATGTATGTTGGAAAACATAATCCCAATTACACATATAAAATTATTTGTCTATATTAGCTGTTACCACTCAAGAGAAAGATCTTGGAGACATTGGGGATAGTTCTCTGAGAACTCAATGTGCTGCGGCAGTCAAAAAAGCAAATGGAATTATTGGAATAGTTAAGAAAGGGATACATAAGAGAAAATATTTTATTACCTCTATAAATCCATAGTCTGTCTGCATCTTGGATATTACGTGCAGATGTGGTCACCTCATCTCAAAAAAGATATCTTAGATTGGAAAAAGTTCAGAAAAGGGCAAAAGAAATGGTAACTGGTATGGAACGGCTGCCATGAGGAGAGATTTATAAAATTGGAACTTTTCAACTTGGAAAAGAGATGACTAAAAGGGAAATATGATAGAGGTCTATAAAATCATGACTGGTGAGAAAAGTGAATAAAAAAGAGTTATTTACTCCTTTCCATAATACAAGAATTAGAGGTCACCAAATGAAATTAATTCACAGGACAGCTGTCGCCAAAAAGAGACAAGCCTGGGAAAGCCAGGGCAGGTGGTGACAATCCTAAGTGTTGTCCGTGGGGGGTGGGTACAAGACAATGCCCTATGGCTATAGTACTTCTATCTCAGAAGTAGTCTCCAGGGAGTCGCTCTGCAGCCACATCACGATCTATAGTGGAGGGTTCTTCCACTTGACATCCTGTTTGTACCCAGTGTGGACCAGCCCAGATCCTAGCTGGGCACATATCTGAGGATTTGGCCCTGTGGCTTGTCTGTAGTTAAAATGCTACAGTGACCCCTGTAGCAGCTCATTGCAGATGTTACGTACGCTGATAGGAGGGGTTCTCCAGTCAGTGCAGGTAATCCATCTCCTCAGGCAGCAGTAGCTAGGCTGACAAAATTCTTTCATTAACCCAGAGCTGTTTACCCAGGGACTTCTATCAGATTGACCATGGCAGCATGTAACCCCCCACTATGGGGAGGCTAGGTCGCTAGCCCTGCCCCTTCTACCCAATCCTGCCCATCTGCAGGAGCCCCAAAACCACACACTGCCCCCATAAAGGAAAAGGTCTGTGGGGGCGGGGGGAGGGAGGAGATTCTCCCCAGCCAAAAGATTCCCAGCCCACACGGCCCAGCCACATCAGGCAGAGCTGCTGCTGTCATCCTTCTCCCCATGGTCCCCACCCCGGCCTTAGTGTCTGTTACCCCTCCGCCTCCGAGTGCTGGACCAACCCCAACGCTGCCAGAGTTGGGTTGGCCCCAGCACTGGACCCAGCAGCAGCCTCCCTGAGCTCCAGCTCCTCTCACCTCTGAAGGCCCCATCGAGCTACCTGGTCAAGCTACCACAGATTCTGCTAGGTAAAATCATGTGGCCCCGCAAACCCAGCTTTCAGGGTCACTTCCCTGTTTAAATCTAAGGAGATGCAAAGCAGGAGCACAAAATATCATCTAGCTAACTAGGTTTTAGGCCATGGTGAACGCCGTAGTATTTGAGGCCTAACACAGCTAGTTAGTTTTATGCTGCTGTAATGCAAATAAATCATCAGCACTGAGATATGAACCTCCAAGAGCCAAACACCGGATCTATTTTGTTAAATAGTTTTGTGTAGCCTTGATACCCGCTGGTACACAACACAGCCTGTATCACCTCCCAGACCATATCCACTCAGGCAAAGCACCAGGAACCAAGTTTTATTCTGTAATCCCTGGTCTACACTAGGGAGTTATTTCAGAATAACCCCCCCTTATTTCAAAATAACAAGCGGAGCGTCCAGACCACCCAGCCCGTTATTTCAAAATAATGAGCTGGTTATTTTGAAATCTGTCCTGCTGCTTTCTTCAGGGAATAGCCCTTATTTAGAAATAGTTATTTCGAAATAGCGTTAGTGTGGACGATTGGGTGCTGCTAACTTGAAGTAATTGGCCTCCAGAGACCCCTCACAGCAGTATTTATGATTGCTCTGGCCACACCTGCCAGCTCCACTGCTCCCCTTCTCTTGCAGAGCTTAAAACAGCCGGCAGCTGGAGAAGGGCTTGTGGCACATGGCCAGCTTAGCAAGCCCCGTGTCACACGGCATCAGCTGATGGAGCCGTGACAGACTCTAGCACGGTCTCTAAGCCCCCCACGGCTGCCAGCACTCCCACTGCACCCTCAGCTGCCACTGGCCAGGGATGCAGGAGAGCACTACCCTGGGCTGGTGCAGAGATCTTGGACCTCATCTAAGCCTGGGGCAAGGAGACCAACCTCCAGGATCTCTGAACCAGAAAGCGGAATGCTAATGTCTACAGCTGGATGGCTGCCAGCCTGCCGACAAAGACCCCACCCGGACCTGTGACCAGGTCCGGAGGAAAATCAAAGAGATCCAGAGATGTCATTATTCCCCTTTATTCGGCTCTGGTGAGGCCACATCT
>CM057848.1:110905269-110924608 GCA_030068395.1 Apalone spinifera
AGAGAGGGCAGTACGGGACCAGGAGGAGAACTGGCAGCATGTAACTTCTAGAAGAGGAAAAAAGCCAGCATAGGAATCCCCCAATGCTATAGAGCTAAGTAATCGCTTTCAGGCTCTCTCCACAGGCTCTGCAGTGGTGAATGCTTTGGAAGGGACCTCACAAGGAAGAAACTGCAAGGGAACACCATCTACTGGAAGGCATGGGATGCGTAGTCCTAGGGATGAGTGTTCCACAACCGCCACCCCCAAAAGAAAACGACGGGTGGTGGTGGTCAGGGACTCTCTCCCAAAAGGGACTGAGCCATCCATGTGCCGTTTGGACCTGGAATCTCGAGAGGTGTGCTGCTTACCGGGAGCTCGAATTCAGGATGTGATTGAGAGACTTACCAAACTGATCAAACCTTCGGATCGTTACCCCTTCCTGCTTCTCCACGTGGGAACTAACGATATGGCCAAGAATGACCTTGAGCGGATTACTGCAGATTATGTAGCGCGGGGATGTAGGGTCCAAGAATTCAGAGTGCAAGTGGTGTTCTCGTCCATCCTCCCGGTTGAAGGGAAAGGACTGGGCAGGGATCATCGAATGGAAGAAGTAAGTGCGTGGTTGCGCAGTGGTGTCGCAGAGAGGGCTTTGGTTTCTTCGACCATGGGACTCTGTTCTGGGCACAAGGATTGTTAGGAAGAGATGGGATCCACCTAACCAAGAAAGGAAGGAGCATCTTCGTGGGCAGGCTTGCAAACCTAGTGAGGAGGGCTTTAAACTAGGTTCGTTGGAGGATGGTGACCAAAACCCTGAGAGGCATGGGAAAGTTGGATGCCGGGAGGAAATGCAAAGAGGAACGAGCAAGAAAGGGGAACCCCTGATTCGAATGGAGAAGATAGGGTGATCAACTGGTTATCTGAGGTGTTTGTACACTAATGCAAGAAGCCTGGGCAACAAACAGGAAGAACTGGAGGCCCTGGCCCAGTCCAAGAAATATGATTTAATTGGGATAACAGAGACTTGGTGGGATGACTCGCATGACTGGTGTGCTGTGATGGAAGGGTATAGACTGTTCAGGAAGAATAGGCAGGGGAGAAAAGGAGGAGGAGTTGCACTATATGTAAGAGAGCACTATGATTGCTCTGAACTCCGGTATATATAGAGAGAAAAACCTGTTGAGAGTCTACAGGTTAAGTTCAGAGGTGCAAACAACAGCAGTGATATTCTGGTTGGTGTCTACTACAGGCCACCGAATCAGGTGGATGAGGTAGATGAGGCTTTCTTCGGACAACTGAGAGAAGCTTCCAGATCGCAGGCCCTGGTTCTCGTGGGGGACTTTAATCACCTTGACATCTGTTGGGAAACCAATACGGCAGTACACAGGCAATCCAGGAAGTTTTTGGAAAATGTTGAGGATAACTTCTTGGTACAAGTGCTGAAGGATCCGACTAGGGGCCGTGCGCAACTTGACCTTTTGCTCACAAACAGGGAGGAATTAATAGGGGAAGTAGAGGTGGGTGACAACCTGGGAAGCAGTGATCATAAGATGGTAGATTTCAGCATCCTGACCAAAGGAAGAAAAGAGAGTAGTAAAATACACACCTTGGACTTCAGAAAAGCAGATTTTGACTCCCTCAAAGAGCTGATGGGCAGAATCCCCTGGGATGCTAATATGAAGGGGAAAGGAGTCCAGAAGAGATGGAAGTATTTTAAAGAAGCCTTATTGAAGGCACAGAAAGAAACTATCCTGATGCTTAGCAAAAGAGGCAAACATGGCAGGAGACCGGATTGGCTTACAGGGGAAATCCTTGGTGAAGTTAAGCACAAAAAGGAAGCTTACAAAAAGTGGAAACTGGGACAAATGGCCAGGGAGGGGTATAAATGTATAGCTCGAGAATGCCAGGGGGTTATCAGGAAGGCAAAAGCACAATTGGAATTGCGACTGGCAAAGGATGCGAAGGATAACAAGAAAGTTTTCTACAGGCATGCTAACAAGAAGAAAGTGATCAGAGAGGGTGTGGGGTCCCTACTGGATGAAGGAGGTAACCTAGTGACAGATGATGTGGGGAAAGCTGAAGTACTCAATGCTTTCTTTGCCTCTGTATTCACAGTCAAGGTCGACTCCTGGACTAATGCGCTAAGTGATGCAAGATGGGATGAAGATGGACAGCCCTTGGTGGGTAAAGAACAGGTTAGGAACTATTTAGAAAAGCTAAACGTACACAAATCCATGGGTCCGGACTTATGCATCTGAGGGTACTGAGGGAGTTGGCAAATGTCATTGAGGAGCCTTTGGCCATTACCTTTGAAAAGTCGTGGAGATCGGGAGAGATCCCGGATGACTGGAAAAAGGCAAATGTAGTGCCCCTCTTCAAAAAAGGGAAGAAGGACGATCCAGGGAACTATAGGCTGGTCAGTCTTACCTCAGTCCACGGAAAAATCATGGAAGAGATCCTTAAAGAATCCATTTTGAGGCACTTGGAAGAGAGGAAAGTGATTAGGAATAGTCAGCATAGATTCACAAAGGGCAAGTCGTGCCTGACCAATCTGATTAGCTTCTATGATGAGGTAACTGGCACTGTGGACATGGGAAAGTCAGTGGATGTGGTATACCTTGACTTTAGCAAGGCTTTTGATACGGACTCCCACGATATTCTTGCCAGCAAGTTAAGGGAATATGGATTGGATACATGGACAGTAAGATGGATAGAAAGCTGGCTAGAAGGCCGGGTCCAGAGGGTAGTGACCAACGGCTCGATGTCAGGATGGCGGTCAGTTTCTAGCGGAGTGCCCCAAGGTTCGGTTCTAGGGCCAGTTTTGTTCAACATCTTTAACGACCTGGATGAGGGGATGGATTGCACCCTCAGCAAATTTGCAGATGACACTAAGCTAGGGGGACAGGTAGATACGCTTGAGGGCAGAGATAGGGTCCAGAGTGACTTAGACAAATTGGAGGATTGGGCCACAAGAAATCTGATGAGGTTCAACAAGGACAAGTGCAGAGTCCTGCACTTGGGACGGAAGAATCCCAAGCATTGTTACAGGCTGGGGACCAACCAGCTAAGTTGCGGTTCTGCAGAAAGGGACCGGGGGGTTACAGTGGATGTGAAGCTGGATATGAGTCAACAATGTGTCTTTCTAGCCAAGAAGGCTAATGGCATATTAGGTTGCATTAAGAGGAGCATCGCCTGCAGATCCAGAGAAGTGATTATTCCCCTTTATTCGGCTCTGGTGTGGCCACATCTGGAGTATTGTGTCCAGTTCTGGGCCCCCCACTACAAAAAAGATTTGGACGCATTGGAGAGGGTCCAGCAGAGGGCAACCAAAATGATTAGGGGGCTGGAGCATATGACCTACAAGGAGAGGCTGAGGGAGTTGCGTCTGTTTAGTCTGCAGAAGCGAAGTATGATGGGGGATTTGATAGCAGCCTTCAATTTTCTGAAGGGAGCTTCCAAAGAGGCTGGAGAAAGGCTGTTCTCAGTAGTGACAGATGGCAGAACAAGGAGCAATGGTCTCAAGTTGCGGTGAGAGAGGTCCAGGTTGGATATTAGGAAAAACTATTTCACTAGGAGAGTGGTGAAGCACTGGAATGGGTTCCCTAGGGAAGTAGTGGAATCTCCATCCCTAGAGGTGTTTAAGTCTCGTCTTGACAAAGCCCTGGCCGGGTTGATTTAGTTGGGATTGGTCTTGCCTAGAGCAGGGGGCTGGACTTGATGACCTCCTGAGGTCTCTTCCAGCTCTATGGTTCTATGATTCTGTGAATTGGTCACTTCTAAGCATTAGCCTGACCGGCATGCTTACCTGGTAACTGGTTAACAGGAGGTCCATGCAGGGGGAACAGACTCCTGCCCACTGTGGACCAGCCGCCAGGACTCCAGCCAGCCAGAGCACTTCCCCTCCTCAGTGCAGCAGGACCCAGGCCGGCTGGAGCAGCCCTGCACCTGTAGCACAATGCAATGGGACTCTGGCTGGCCAAAGCAGCTCCTTGCCTGCAACATGACAGGACCCCGACTGGCTGGATCGCCTCCCCTACTCTCCCGGTGACATGCTCTGGCAGGACCCTGGCCAGCGGAAGGAGCCCCTCCGCCCACAGTGCAACTGGATCCCAGCTGGCTGGAGTAATCCCTCACCCCCACTCCTGGAGGGTGGGAATGGAGGAGTCCCCAGGCTGTGACGGGCTGGCTGGACCCCAGCCACAGGACCTCAGCCACATGGGTTAAATGGGTAAATGATTACAATTCTATCATTTAGCCAGTTAACTTTTTTAATGGGTATACATCTCTCTAGACTCTACTTCTTAGTATCTTGGCCTCGGTGCATAGCATTCCTGGCACTAAGATTGTCAGGCACCGCTCTCCATCGCTAGTATCTAAAAAGACCCAAAAAGCATGACTCCCTAGTCCTGGGACCTAGGAAGAAAGGCCATTGGGTATTGGGCAAAGGTGCC
Source organism: Apalone spinifera (assembly GCA_030068395.1). Taxonomy (NCBI): domain Eukaryota; kingdom Metazoa; phylum Chordata; order Testudines; family Trionychidae; genus Apalone; species Apalone spinifera. The sequence continues at coordinate 110,909,700 of CM057848.1, forward strand.
AGTTTGGGCCCTCCACCCACACCATAGCCACACGGATATGCCCCCTCCCAAAGAATCCACCACTGATTCCCAGGAGCAGAAAACCCAGACTTACAGTGGGACCGACACTTCCCAAGCTCTACAGGCACCAAGAGAGCTGAAGCCTCCCCCAGTGCTGCTGCCGCTGTTTGTGCTGTAGGAAGTAGCAAAGGCTCCCTGCGGAGGCAAGCCAGCTGCCAAGATCCCCCACCAGGCAGCTGAGCTTTGCTAATCCCTTGGACTGAGGCAGTGCTTTCTGATTTTGCCCTCTTTGTACCGCTCATCAGCTGCTGCCTTACAGCAATGATTGATGGCACTCGTGGCACTAGTCCTGATGCGGGAAATGCTCTTGGCGGTTGCAGCACAGGAACCGGAGTCCATGCCAAAACCTCCTTCCCCTATGGGGGATGATGCCCTGGAACATCCCTGGTGACAATCCTCATCCCCAGACAAGGCCGGGGTAGGTCTCTCAAGGGCCAGCCTGTAAGACAATTATAAAGAGCCCCAGGCCCTGAGTTGATGGGTTGCCAAGAAGTTGGCCCTAGCGATAGAGGAGGTGGCTGAGCAGCTGGACACCCAGTGCAATGTACTCTCAGCATCTACCCCATCTGTGTTTCACTACCAGTGTGTGATGGGGTCCTAAAAATTGCCAAAGCTCTCTGGCACCCCCTTTCATTCATCTCTCCCAACTTCAAAAGGGCTGAGGAAAAAGTACCTCATCCCAGCCAGAGGGGCTGAGTACTTCAATACCCAACTACCTCCAGACTTGCTGGTCAACTCTGCAGCCAATGCAAAGGAGAAGCCAGGGCACTCCAGTTCAATCCTCCAAAACAGAGAGACTAGACATTTTTGGGAGGAAGATTTATTTCATGCCACTTGCAGTTTTAGTTGACACTAAAGGGAACACCATAACCAACCCTCTCAATACCACTAAAGCAAAAATCATGAATGACCATGAAGGTGGGCATGCACACATCTATAATGGAATGGACGCAAGCAACACATCTCGAAGAACAACCGTTACAATAAGATAGGTAGTTGGGTTTTATATTACATTTAGTTATAACCAGGGCTCGCTGAACCGCGGCGAGCCTTGCTTGCCAGCCACGCTGTCCAGCGATCTGCGCATGCGCAGATCGCCCGAACCCAGCTCTTCCGGGTTGCAGATCTACTCACCACGGGCGAGTAGATTGTATTATTTGTCGAGCCCTGGTTATAGCAATACCTACTCGTGTCATATTAAGTTTGTGTCATCGTTAGAACAATAGAAAGTAACGAATGATGTCTGTTAAATCCAAATAGTCCAACTCAGAGGCTTTTGCTTATCTCTCCTCCCTCCCTCTCCCCCCACCGGCATATTTTCCATGACAGTCCCTGTTAAAATGTCACCAGGATTGGCACTTCCACTGCTTCCTCTGTGGGACAGTTTCTCAGTTTTCTCTCTCCCATAATCAGGAAATCCCACTACCAGGCATCCTCAGTACTGTTAGCGGTAATGTTATGTCTATTTGCGGGTGGTACTGGCTTGACTCTTTAGAGTGTTTCTAGTCAATTTTTATTTTGGCATGCTGTCAAAACTTTCCTGTGGAAATGACAATTTTTTACAGTTTATAACTCAGCTACTTGTGAATGGAATTTAATCTGACAAAAAAGAAAGCTTTTCTCTAGGTTGAGGGCTCCAAGCAGATTTCAAAAGGGTGCTGCAAACAAAGACGGTATAAAGAACTTCTCAAGTAAAGGTTAAAGGAATATTTTAAATGGGAAGTGTTTGGTATCCTCAATACTGGGGTCACTACCAGCTCCCCAAATAAACTTGCTCTCAGTTATAAATCAACCACTCACCACCTAAGGTTCGGAGAAACTTCCCACGTGGTCAGGTTACTTGATAATCCTCTGTTTTAATTAACCTAAATCTGACTCACAACTACTATTGACTGTGAAGACCGCTCTTCTGTTTTCAGTGCAAACCAGCTCCTTACGCAGTTGGATGAGGAAGAGGATGAAAAGGATGAGGGTGAAAAAATCTTCCAGACTATTTTAGTAGCAAAAGAACTGGTGGATGGATTGAAGCATCCGAATTGCAAAGTGCAGAAACTAGGGTGAGTATAAGTAGTATGATAAATTTACCTTTACTTGTGAATTTGTCTTGTCATAAAAGACAGATGATTGCATTACAGACACATGGAAGCAGTTCATGAGATCAAAGATTTGATGCCCAGTTATATCCCCCACAACACACACTCCTTTTATTTATTCAGGTACTGTGCCATAAGTTATTCAGTAGCTTCCATTGCCGTTAGCTCACTGAAACACTGATGCACATTAACAAGAGATGGAAAAATCCAAATAGCTAGATTTCCTGTTAGAAGACTGATTGGATTACAGAAATCCCCTTGGAGTAACCTGGTGTGAAGATCATGCCATTGATTCCTACCTTCCTGCCCTTGGGTCCCCCTACCACTTTGTCCTGCTGGGCCAGAAGCACTGGTCCCTTAGTCAACGCACACACACATCCGCAGAGCAACCCAGACGCTGAACCTGCTCAGCTCTGGGAGGACTCAGCTATTAAGCCATTGACAGCACCCAGGAACCCAACTCTGCAAAAGGGATAAAAAAAACCTGAAAATAAATCATTTTACCCCATGTAACAGTTTTACACAAAGAAAGCTCATAAAGATGTCTGTCTCTGATATCAATGAAAGATATACACAATGATTGCTCTCCTACACCTTCAGATCCAAGATGAATTCCGGTACCAGTGGCATGGTCATGTGTTTTTCTAAGACCAACCCCAGTTTGGGCTTACAGGAAAAATAAAATCATTGGTTTGTGTACTGAGCCATTAAGTTCCTAAAGTGTCAGTAATGGCCCACATTAGCACATTTAGGCTATGTCTAGACTATGCTAGACTGTCGAAAGAGGATACGCAAATTCCTCAAGAATTTGCATATCTTCTTTCGAGCTCACTTTCTAAAGTGGAGTTTTCAAAAGTGAAAGTAGTTTAGACACAGCTTTTTTGGCAAACCCTCCCCTTTGTTGAAAAGCTGTTCTTCCTCAAAAAATGAAAAAGCCGCGTCTAAACTACTTTCGCTTTCAAAAGCTCCACGGGAATTTGCATATCCTCTTTCAACTGTCTAGCGTAGTCTAGACGTACCCTTAGAATTCAAAACAGATCCACGCTTCATATTCCTAACTTCACATACAAGAATGACACATGCACAACATTAGGACATGCAGAGTGTATCTTTAAAATTATACATTACGTGATCGATTTTTCATAAAGCATCTTTGAGTTAGGCATATTCATAAGCCAGTTTTCATAAAGCATGAGTGGTGTGACAAAGACAACAGATTTGCAATTAAGAATGAAATTGCACTGTTCTCGTGCATAAGTAGTTCAATAGCACTAATTGGTAAGGACTGCAAATAATTAACAAACAGTCCAGAGCAAGAAGTGGAAAAGAGTTAGAAATTAAGGCGAGAGGAAAGATTGCAAAATCTGAAGATCCACAATAGCCTCTGAGGTGGCTGATATGCACCATGACATGGTTTTGTGAAAGAGTGGAAAAATGTTCAAGTTACTGCACTTTACAGTTTTTCTCATAATTTACTGTGTTTCTCTCTGCCCATTACTTGAAACAAGACTGCCCCGACCTGCTTGGGAGGTGGTTGCTTTGAGGCATTTCTTGGTATCAATATACAACTGATGTGATTAAGCAGTTTGTGAGCCTCATGTGGTTCTTTAAAATGTGGCTCCTGCAGTACTCAAGGCTTCTGCCTCACAGAAGGCGCTGGGGCTTAGGGCTTAGCATTCTCCCACCTCTGCTAGGCAGAAGCTCTCAGCCCCACTACCCTGTGCTGCAGGGCAGAAGCCCCACTCAGTCTGGGAGGTGGAGAATGTGGGTGGGGAGGGTTCCAGGAAAATACTTCAAAAGAATTTAAGCCCTGAGCTATTGTGAGAGTGAAACCAATGGAAAGAGAAGCTCTCACATGTGCATACTTTCAGGAAATTGCATCATTCTGTATTCAGACCTTGTGCCAGGGACCTGTTAGCTCACCGTCTCCTTGGGTTCTGCAGGATGCAGGCTTTGTTCGGATGTGACATTTGAATTGTTTTAGATTTAAGTGTCAGCCCTACTTTAATTTCGCAGATGGCAACAACATCTTCAAATTGTGAGAAATGCAAATTTGAAGAAGAAAACCAAAGGTCTAAGCCAGAATGGAAGAAAGATTTTGCATTCACTGTTACAGGTGGCAGACCCCTATATCTTCTCTGCAATGCGGAGCTCCCTCACTACAAAAGGGAGCCACTTGGAACATCACTGTGATCTAGTATGCCTAGGGCCAGGGCAGTCCCTAGAGGTGTGTGGGGCCCAGGACAAGCTCCCCCTCCCTCTGCCCCAGGCTGCACCACCCTGCCCCACTTCATCCTCCCTCTGCTTTCCCCGTCCTGACACCCTCTCTCCCTCCCCGGGGGGAACTACAAACATGCTACATTCAGTAATCATATTCAGTAAATCATAACCTTCCCAGTGATGTGTTCCATGGGCCATCGTGCATAAAGCACACCTCAGTTATGACATGAGTCATATAAATATATTTTCATGAAGCATATAGTATATCACCTCACAAGGCATACTTTGGATGGCTTTCATCACCTCAGTCAAAGGGGGACCATTCTCCTTCTTGGGGATATGCTAGCTAGAGCAGTCAGGCAGGCATTAAACAATAACAAAAGAGGAGGGTAAAGAGGGAAAATCTGAGCATTCATTTTGCACAAAATTGAGACGTTGAGAATAAAATCAAGCCATACAGACCATGAGGAGAAGAGATTTTTCATTGTTTCTATACCAGTTGTCAGGAGCTGGATAATAAATAGGGTTGGGAATTGCTCAGTGATGAGCATAAATTCAATCCAGAGAGTATTGCTGAAAGTGGGTGGGATGAGCTGTGCAATTAGAATGTTAACATCAAGGGTTATCAACCTATTTAAGAAGGATGGAAAGATGGGCCTTTCTGTGGCAGCGCTTTAACATCAGCTGTGTGTAAGCAGGTGCCTGCACCTGTGACTTTTATAATCCTACAAATCAATTCTGATTAGCATTCACTGAATGCCTGTCATATAACATCTTGATTAAACATAACATCACACATAATAAAAGAACACTGAACTAAAATTACTGGCTACATACTGCATCTCTATAACATTTATGCTCTGTGCCTTAACCAGTGTTAGGAATCATTTCATTTCTTTAAGTACTCGTATTATTGTTGTATTGTATAGTTTGGGATAAAATAATCTATTGAAACGACACAAGCCAATTCCTTCCCTGATGTAATTCCACTGAGCACAATGGACATAGAGCGGTGTTGCATTTGGATCACAGTGCACATGAATACACTGAAGTGAACTCTCCAGATTGTTTAAAACTAGCCAATCGTCTCTCTGTTCTTTTCAATCTCCAGGTTTCCATGGAGTCAACTCAGTAATGAAGATTGTAAGAACCTCAACTCACTTCTTAGTGCAAAGCAGATGCTAAAAGAGCTGGATCTCACAGGTAATAGTTTTCAAAGTCATGTGATGAAACCCCCGGGTGAAGGTCTGAGACTCCTGTGTGAAGGATTGAAACATTCCAACTGTATGTTACAGAAGCTGGTGTAAGTAACTGCTGTTTTCCTTTATAATTACCAGTAAGTGCCTAAACTATAGCCCAATATTCTGGATGCCACACTCAAAATATTGGTTGCTATTGTGGGTGTCACATAACATCCAAGAGCTTCAGGAGGTAGCCGAGTTAGTCTGATACAGAAAAAAACAACAAATGGTCTGGTAGCACTTTATAGACTAACAAAACATGTAGATGGGATCATGAGCTTTTGTGGGCACAGCCCACTTCTTCAGATGAGAATACTCTAGAACTGGGAAGAGTGATAACATGGGTAGTTATGTGTAAGTAAATAGAATTCCTAACCTGCCATGTGCAGAATAGCTGCACAGTGGGCTGAATTCTCTGCTAGTGTTAATGAGCAAAATTTTGAAGTCAGTCAGTCACCCATTTATAGCAGCAGAGAATTCGGATCAAAGGACATATTCCAAACGTATCCCTCTCCGGGGGTTTGCCAACTGCTAGTAGCTTACAAAATAACAAACAAAACTTCAGTCTAAGCTTCCTCCTGACTTTAGATTTTCCTAGATTTTTTTCATAGGACCTTTTCATTACAGACCCTTGTTCCCTCTGCATCAGAGAAACATTCCAGCCTCTTTTCTGTACTGGAGTGAATAGGAGCCACCTGTCAGCACGTGTAACTCTGCATCTTTATTTTGGAGTCTAGCAGCTGACATTGAAGGGACTCAACCAAAGAGCCCTGCCTCCCCACTATATATGGGGTCCTAAACCAGAGGCGGGCAATAAAATGGTGACAGTTCACCCGGGTTAGCCCCTGGCAGGTCGCTGCTGCTTTATGTATCTGCACCCCCGCAATTGCAGCTCCTATTGGTGTAGCCATGTAGCTAAAATGTAGCATTGCAATATAACGTGTTTCAGTGCACCCTGCCAGCCACCTACCGCAGCATCTAGCATAATGAGGTCCTGACCAGTGGTCCCTGTAAGTGGTGCGCTTGTGAAGCCCTGAGGAGAGATTCAAATGCTGCCCAGCTGATCAGCAGAGTGCCCACCACTAGGTTTTTTGTTTCTGCTGGTTTCTATTTTGCTGGGTAGTGGCAGGCTGATTAATGGAAATGGGGATATGGAGGTAGAAATTACCACCTCCAAGGTGGATGCCAAATTCAAAAAGCTTAATGGACTAAATCAGGGGGCCTGGATAATCTCTATCCAAGAATATTAAAGAAACTGGCACATGACATTGCAACCCCAATACTGAGGATTTTTAATGAATCTGTATGCTCGGGGGCTGTACACTATGAGCAGAGACTTGCTAATATAGTTCCTATGTTTAAGAAAAGGGTGTCCCTGTGGGTGCTCCATTGGAGGTGTCTCAGCGCGCCTGCGCCTATAATCAAAACTTTTCAGCAGCAGTACCCTGGGTGCTGACGCACATGTGCGGTGCCACTTGTGCTGTAGTGCATGTACTGATGCACACGTGTTGTCAGTCGTCTCTTAGTTCCTTCTCAGTCACCCCAGGCTTGGTCGGAGCCCAGCAGCACTCTGATTCTTTATACAGATAATATTGTTATTAGTGTAGTTTTCCCTCGTTAGTGTTGCCTTTGGAATCTTTGGGTGCTTACCTTCCTATTTTTCTTTTTAAAAAATCTTTTTTCTAACTCCCTATTTTTCCAGTTAGCCTTATAGTTATGCCAAGCCCTCCTTGCTTTAAAAGATGCCTTACTTGCAGGCTGTCAATCCCTAGATCGGACGGGCATGCTCAATGCATCTGGTGCCTGGGGAAGGATCACTCCCCATAGAAATGGTGCCATTGTAGGGAGCTCTTCTCCAGGTCCCTAAAGGCTAGACACCTGCAGCTGAAACTTCTCATGGTGGAGAAGACAGTGAGAACAACTTTGGAACTGGTATCTCAAGCATCTCCACTGCAAACATCTCCTGTGGCAGCTTCTGACCAAGGGACAACAGTACCCAGGAGCCGCCTGCCAAGAAGACGTCAAAGAGGAAGCACACATCCTCTCCTAGCACAGAAAGGCCAACAAAAAATGGTATTCCCTCAACAGAAGCCATCCTCAGTACCCCTGGCACAGGCTGCAAGAGTGGATTGGCAGGTTCCGTGTATGTCCGGTGCGGACAAGTTCCGAGGGGCAGTGCTGGCTAAGGAAGCACACACTGTGGTCTCCGCTTCAAAACCTAAAAAGACTGCCTCTGTACCATCGGCACTGAACTCATCGGCGCCACAACCGGTGTGGCACACCAGAACTCAGGGCTGCTCAGATCCATTGGTGCTGACCCCATCTAAGGTGGCACCAGAGTTACATACCGAGACACCATCGGTACCGAAGACGACATCATGGGCAGACAGTGTCTCCGCACTGCCACCGGCGTATACTGAGACAGTGACAGCACCGTCAGTACTGGTATTCTCAGCACTGCAGCCCCTGACCGTGCAGAAAGAATTGGCAGTTACATCGGTACTGGGGGCCTCTCTCTTTGGCGCTGGAGTCATGCCAATGCTTGAGGGACTACGCAGGCTTGCCACCCTCTCTAGCTCTGCTCCACCTTTCTCGAGTGAGGGTGAGGACGGCGATAGAGATCTCCTTCCCCACAGCTTCAGGAGGAGAGGCGCGGCTGCTTGCACAGATTGCCCCTATGCAGTCAGCACAGGGTTCCAGGAGGGAGGGATTATAACAAATTGGCTATTCAGCTGGTACCTATGAGCATTGAGGACAAGGTGCTGCCTCGGCTAACAGCCCAGAACACCCCATTGCAGGGCTTGTGGTCAAGCAAACTCCACTAAGCCCCATGGTGCACCCACCCACGGCAGGCATTTCCCTTTGGCCTCCAGACTGGGAGGCAGCCATCATGCATTCTAGGGGATGCTGAAGGGGGAAACTCCTGGTTCCCACAAACATTCAGGGGTTTTCTCCACGGCCTGTGGCTTGCTCAGCACCCCAACCCTCCACCTGACCCCAACATTCCCCAGCCTGGAGCCCCCTCCCTAAGCCAGCAGCCCCTTCTCCATCCCCTCCTGAACCCAGAGACCCTCCCAGAGCTTGCACCTCTCACCTCTTCCCACACCCAAATCCGTCATTCCCACCCCAGAGCCCGCACCTCCTGTCTCAACCTAGTGAGAGTGAGTAAGGGCTGGGGACAGCAAATGATGGAGGGGGTGGAATGAAGAAGGCAGGGCCTCAAGGAAGGGGTGGAGTCTCAGGGAAGGGATGGGGGTAGATTCTGGCTTGCCCTGACATTTAAAAAGTGATCTTGGGTGTAAAAAGATTGAAGACTACGATTTAGGGGGAGTTCTTGAACAGCTGAAGTTGCAGACCGGTGCATAGACAGTCAGACACAAAATCTCTAAAATATAGATACAGGTAGTTTTAGTCTCCCGTGTTTAGGAAAGATGAATTCAAATGGGAACAGGTACAGAGAAGGGCTACTAGGATGGTTGGAGGAGGAAGGGAAAACCTCCCAAGAAGGCTGAGAGGAGATATAGGGGCAAAAAAATTCACTGGCTTCAAGACTGAGCTAGGTAAGTTTACAGAGGGGATGGCACAGTGGGACTGCCTATGGTGGCTTGTGGCCCATTGGCGACTATCCGTGGCCAAAATCCCCAACTGCTGGTCATCGGACACTAGATGCGGAGGGTTCTGAGTTAGTACAGAGGATTCTCTCTCGGGTCTCTGTCTGGTGGGTCTTGCTCACAGTCTCAGGGTCCATCTAGACTACGTTGTATTTTCGAAAAAGAATATGCAGATTCCACAGCAATTTGCATATCTTCTTCCGAAATCACTTTCAAAAGTGGATCTTTTGAAAGTGAAAGTAGTCTGGACATGGGTTTTTTTTTTTCCCCAGGAAAAAAACCCTTTTTCGAAAAAAAGCCACTCTTCCTTAAAAAACAAGGTTTACACGGTTTTTCCAAAAAGGGGGGTTCTGAAAAACTGCATTCACACTACTTTCACTTTTGAAAGACCCACTTTCGAAAGTGAGATCAGAAGAAGATATGCAAATTGCTGTGGAATTTGCATGTCCTCTTTCAAAAATACAGTGTAGTCTAGATGTACCCTCAGTATTTAACTGATCACCATGGTTGAGGCTGGGAAAATTTTTTCCCTAGGTCAGACTAGCTGAGACTTTGGGGTTGGGGAGTTTCACCTTTCTCTACAGCATGGGGAATAGATAACTAGCAGGTTTAAATGAATGTAAATTGTGAATTCTCTCTAACTTTAAGTTGTTACACCAAGATTTGAGGACTTCAGAAACTCAGCCAGAGGTGAGGAGTTGTGAGCGAGTTTCAGGAATGAGTGAAGTTCTATGGCCTGCATTGTGCAGGGTATCAAACTAGATGATCACCATGGTTCCTTCCGATCTTAGAAGTCTATAAATCTAAGGCTTTTATTGCCATTTCTAGCAGATATCCAAAAGCAACATGTACCCCAGCTACATCAGACTTGGACTCTAATGCAACACCTTAGCAATGCTGTCATCTGTTTTCATATAAATAGATCAGTACATCTTACCATCAACCTGGGGAATTATTCTGCCTTAATACAGCAGTGGTCATTGATGAATTTCGTTAGCTCTTCTGTAAATATCTTCTAGATTAATCAGTAATAAGGGTAGTGAATTGAACTGGAATTTAAACAACAGTTAGAAGGTGAGAGCTGAACTCTGAGATCTTGCAGCTCGGGGAACTTTCTCCTGGGCCACAGGGGAGGTTGGTTAGTGTTTGAGCCAGTCTGTCTGTCTTCTCTTTATTTTTCTGTCTCCATAAGCATCAAGTGAATAATAGTGTCTATGCTTTTGCAGATTTGTTGCCAAATTCTGCAGGACCACTTTGGGGTACATATTTTCTGGGCTAGCTAAAAAGTTATTAAATGATCTGTCGACAAAAATTCCTGGTATATATAACTGATATTTTAGAGTGACCACATGGTCAAAGGGCAGGTCCCAGAGTGTAGCTTCCTTTCTAGTTTTCTTATAAAATGGGTATAAAGAAACATGAAAAAATCTGGTAAAAACATTTTGAAATGGTACTTTTTGCACTCTTAGTAGTCTCTCTGTATCTAATTCATTTTTCATCTAACGGCAATGAAAAATTCAAATAGTACTTAATATTTATATTCTGTGTCTTGGTTTTTGCCATTTCAGTCAGATGTTTGCAAAATAAAAGTTTAAAGCTCCTGTCAGCGTTCAGTATAAGGGGCGGCTACCACCACTTTGATAGCCCTATCATAGTGCTAGAATTCAGGAGAAACACTAATGAATTCAGTGAATTTATTCAGAATGAAGCAAAAAATTCTCTGTTTTTCCTGGTCTTTTGCAGGTTGAGAAATTGTTGTATCAGTCACTCGGATTGCAAGTATCTTGCCTCAGTTCTTGTTATAAATCAAAACTTGAAGGAGCTGGACCTAAGAGGCAATGATCAGGGAGATGAAGGAGTGCAGCTGCTGTGTGAAGGATTGAAACATCCAGACTGCAAACTGCAGAAACTGGTGTAAGCAGTGGCTGGCTCCCTTTACAATCTTCTATTAAGTGCTAGTCTACTTTGCTCTCCTATCTGTTTATATCTGACTCACTGCAGACAAGAGGTGGATAGCGGGCATGTTTCTGGATCTTATAACTGATGTTGAAGAGAACTGAGAAGGATGCAGAAAGGGTGTGACATATCAGGATACAATCAAAACTAATAATTGATGTGTCACCCTTCTGTCCTGCAGCATTGGGTGTCTTATAATGCCTTGCTGAAGTAGCTTCCACATAGGCTGCTCACCTTCCATCATGCATGTTACATCTGTATGTAACTGCAGCCAACCAGTCACACTTGGGTTACCTTCTGGCTCTCATCAGCCTTGGTTATGCTGCAGGGTGTCCTCAATACAGCCCCAATCTTAGATTTTCCTCCAGGACTATATGTCCTGTACTGCCCAGCCCTCTCCTGGACAGTTCAATTGAATAGAATAATGTGCACACAATTTGTCACCCCAAACAGTTACCCAGGCATGACAGTTTAAACACGTTGGATTAAATTAAGCAATAAGTGTATTAACTACAAAGAGGGAAATTTTAAGTGAGTACAAGTAATGAGGCATAAAAGAGCTGGTTACAAGAAAAAATAAAGATAATTACTTTTACCTAGTGTAGCAAATTATATCAGATTCAAGCAAAATGTCTCGCCATACATGCGTTCAGCAGCCTTACTGCCCAAACTCTGTGGGTCTGGACACTTTGTCCCAGAGTTCAATGAATGCTTCCTTCATTGCTTTAGGTGCAGTGGCTCAGATGAGCAGAGAGCTGGAGGGACTACCTTGAGGTGTTTGTCCTTTCTCATTACAGATTCAGTCTCACTGGGCTCTGGGGGGGGGGGCAAAGAGAAGAGTTGTTAACTCAAGTCCCACGACTTGAACTCAAGTCTGTTGGGACTTGACTCAAAAGTGACTTTAGGGACTTGAGACTCAACTTTAGACTTGAACTGTAGTGACTTGAGACTCGACTTGGAATTGACAATGACGACTTGAAGACAACACTGGCAAAGAGTCTATGTGGAAGGATGTTACCTGCTGGTTTTTTCACCTATTTGAATTTCCTTTGTCTTTCCTTTCTGCTTGATTACTTTGTTTACTGCTTAATTGCAGATTAACCAGAGCACACATTATTTTGTTTGAGACAGGCCTATTTGCCAAATTCTGTGAGATTTGGAACATGGGCTAATGAAGCCACATGCTACTTATAACTGTACATACAATGTTGCCACAGTTATTATCAGGAGAATACTGACCAGCAAATTATGAGTTTTCAAATTATACCTTCCATGACACACTTTGAAGAAAGATCATTACACTAATATGTGGAGTGTGGCTACAGTTAGTAACTGCTTTGACATCTTGAATGAATGCTAGAAATAGCCAATGAAAATTAACGCCAAATCCAATAGCACTAATGTGTGGGGAGGGGCAGCCGGAGTGCCAAATCAGTCAGGATCCCCTGTCAGAGGTTCCAGGATCTACCAATAGGTTCTGATCTACTGGTTGGTGACCACTGGCTTAGGGCCTCAGATTATGAAGGGCCTCTAAATACAAAACAATTACTACATTTAATTTTTTTTATAATGCTATGGGGCCTCTTAAACTTGACATAGCTTAGAGCCTCAGCATGTCTTAATCCAGCACTTGCTGGGTTGCAGGTCTCCTGAGGAAACCGCACACCACATGCTGTGTAGAAAAGAGAGAAGATAATTCCCTGCCCTTTCTCCTTGCTCTCACCCTTGAGGGTGTGATCATAAGGAGCCATAAGAGGAGGAGATTCAGAGGGGTAGCCAAGTTAGTCTATAAGGGGAAAAACTTAAAAAACAACAAATAGTCCTGCAGCACCTTAAAGACTAACAAAACATGTAGATGGTATTATGAGCTTTCGTGGGCACAGCCCACTAGCACGTGTCTGAGATTGCTCCCTTACAGCAGCTGGGAGGTGAAGTAAAGATGCTGTGTTGGGGTCTCAGTGCCATTCTGGGCACTATTTAGATTTAATCCACCCCACCTGTAAGCAATTTCAAACACTTGTAAATAGCCTCACTTCTATCTTTAGAATCCAGAACCGAGTGGAGAGGCAATACCACATGGACATTTATTCGTGTGACTTTATAAAGATCTTGTTTATAATGTGTTTAATATTCACAATAATAGATATTTAGGGGGTTTTCCCCCTTGGACTCATGGTTCTTAACCTCTTTGGTGCTGTTACCCCTTAAGCTTAACCAATAAACCAAAATGACCCCTCCATTTTTAAATGGCAGTAGACAAAAATAAAATTATTATTAATCTTTTTATCATATTTTTTCTCATAAATTATATTGGACAAAATTGAACAACTATTATATTTTAAACTTATTACCCCCTGAAATATGTATGCCACATTACACCTTGAGGGGTAATTACCCGTAGGTTAAGAAAAAGAGTTGCATTTTCTTTTCCTATTTTTTAAACATCTCTGCTGTTCATAAGTTATCACGGATTCTCTCTCTCGTCCATTTAACATCTGACAGTTCTCATTTTCCTTTACCAGTAGGTTGCGGTAATGAATTAGATAAATAAAAGGCTGATTTCAGACCCTAACTCTAGTGTGTCTTACTGCTGCAGGTTGTCTTACTGCACACTCTCAGCTGCTTGTTGTCAGGATATTTCCTGTGTTCTCAGCACTAACAAGACTCTGAGAGAGCTGGACCTGGAGAGAAATGAACTGGGATTTTCAGGGATGCTACTGGGATATTCAGGGGTGCAACTGCTTTGTGAAGGACTGAAGCATGCAACCTGCAAACTGGAGATACTCCGGCAAGTAACACTCATGACTCTTGAGTTCATTACCAGATTCTCTAGGATGCCAGTCTTCTAGAACCCCATCCTCAATTCCCCGCCATGAGAAGTGCTTTCTCTCTGTCTCTTTCAATTCTACGTAATTCTGCACAGTTCACTGAAATTTGGGAAACAAAGTGCTTGTTGGATTGCCATCATCACTAGGGCAGAGCTAAAGCTGTGTGTGTTTTCTGTGTGTCTCTCTATGGAAGCTATGTCATAAGAACTGCAATATTGGGTCAAATCAAAGATCTATCTAGCCCAGTATCCTGTCTGCCAACAGTGGCCAATACCAGATGCCCGAAAAGGAGGTAATCATCACATGATCCCTCCCCTGTCATCCATTTCCAGACAAACAGAGGCTAGAGACACCATTCCTACCCATCCTGGCTAATAGCCATTGATGGACTTAATCTCCATGAATCTATCTAGCTCTTTTTTGAACTCTGTTTAAGTCCTGGTCTTCACAACATCCTCTGGCAAGGAGTTCCACAGGTTGACTGTGTGCTAAGTGAAGAAGAACTTCCTTTTGTTTGTTTTAAACCTGCTGTCTATTAATTTCATTTGGTGACCCCTAGTTCTTATATTGTGGGTACATGTAAATAACTTCCTTATTGACTTTTTCCACATCATGGTTTTATAGACCTCCCATATCTCCTCTTAGTCTCTTTTTTTCCAAGCCGTCATACATCATATAAATTGCCAGTGTAGTGGTTTATAAAGGATCTGCAGCAGTGGTTTCTTTCACACACCTTCCCCCCCAAAAAAGACAATTTTTATTAAATTACCCACTTAATATGGAAGCTCCTCTTTCCAGACAAGGCATTTTCAGAAAGATACTTTTCTCCTTTTAGTAAAATGTGGTCCTTTTCATCGACTTATGCTCCAGTTTTGCAGTGAAGGCACATAAGTATAAACA
>CM057848.1:110924708-110941569 GCA_030068395.1 Apalone spinifera
GGCTACTGGGGGGCCTACTGCCAGCAACAGGGATCAGGCAGGTCCCCCAGCATTCACCACGACTGCAGGAAGCAGAGCAACCCAGTCCCAGCCCACTGCGTTCTGCCGAGCCCAGCTCCCAGCCATGCTGCTCTGGGAGCAGAGCAGGCTGATGCCAGGGTGCTGTGCTGCCCACCACCATGGTGAAGCAGAATGACCTGGCTGGAAGATGGCAGAGTGGAGTAGCTTAGGGCTGGGTCACTCCCCATCCCATTGCTCCTGCTGCCATTGGTGAGTGCAGAGGACAGGCCCGTTCCCTGCTGCCAGAGCCAGCTCCCCCACCCCGATAATCCCCCAGATCACCCTAAGCCTCACGAAGCCCCCCAAAGTGCAAGATCTGGGATGGCTGCCACAATACATCCAATGGACAGAACAGCTATGCTTGCCGTTAGTATTTGCCTGACAGTCTCTAACAATCTATCCTTTAGTTATTGGTCTGCACGGAGAGCTAAAATGTAACAAAAATATTCTTAAATTTAAGGGTATAAAATGAACTTGTCCTGAGCTATTTCAGGGTGTTTTCAACTCTCCATTGGTTTCTCAGCTTTCAGTGAGCTGCTTTTTGGACTGAACTGGATGAATAAACTAAAATGAAGAAAATATTCTTTTTGCACCTGCAAAAGAGGCTACTGCTGACAGAAGATCACTAGCTAAATCTATGGAACCAGAGTTGGTTGGGCATGCTAAACCAGCTTTTGTCAACTGCAATACCTTCTTCTGCAGTTGCAGAGATTATTTATTTCATTTCACTTGATTAAACTACAGTAGTGCTAAAACTAATTCATTGAAAGCTGAGAAACCTTTTGGAAGTGGAAAAGGCAGCAAAGCTTGTTTTTCCTTGTCGAGTGGAAGTTAGAGAGGATGAGATCTGCTAGTTCTTAAATCTTGAAGAACATCATGTCCACAAACAATCATTTCAATTCACTAGCTACAGATAAACAAAGGAAGTGCTTGTGAATGCAAAACTTTCTTTGATACTTTTCTCTGGCTGAATCCAGCTTTTTAAGGTAGTTTTGTGTACTTAAAAACAATTAAAATCTCATTTGTTCATTTTAGATCAATTATAATTTCCATCCAAACAGAAGTTAACAGAGATTGTGAATTTAAAAATCACTTATTAAATAAATGACTCACTCACCATTTTATAACAATAAAAAATGTGAAAATTAGGGCTTTGAATACATTTATATTAAACAATATAACTGATCAGTTATATCTGTATAGGTTTAGTGCAGCCTTCAGGCAGAGGAAGAGGAGGTACCAAACTATACCAACATCTGAGGATGAACCTTTCTTTAGGGGGTAACCTTAAAAATACATATTTAAAAAAAAAGGTTAAAATTGATTATTTAAATCCATAGACAGAAAACCTTGATTTAAATTATGATTAATATTGGTAATTTAAATCGCTGTGTTTTAAATCCACTCTGCCTGCAGTGCACTTTATGAAACTTTTATAACTGTGGAAAAGCCTTCTACAGAAGCTATAATTTCAATTTTAAAAGATAACTATTTTACTTCTTAAGACATTTCTGAAGTCAAATAATTATAGTAATTAAATTTCTACGTTACAGTACTTTCTCCTGAAAGAAGTGAAGAAGATATCAGGATAAATATGGTGTCACCTACACAAAAAGATTAAACACTAGGATGTGTGGAATTAGTATTATATCCACATTTATCTATTCCAGTGGTTCCCAACCTTTTTGAGCCCTTATGGACCCCTTTTCAATCTATTAAAAATTCATGGACCACCCCCCTCCTCCTGGGGGAGAAAAAAAGAAAAGAAAAATAAGTAAAAAAAATAAATAAAAAATAAAGTCAGGAAAGAAAAGAAAGGGAAAGGGAAATTTTAAAAACTTTCCACAGACCCCCCCTGCAGTATCATCGCAGACCACCAGGGGTCCGCGGACAACAGGTTAGGAACCACTGATGTATTCTATGCAAGCATGCATTCATTTTCTATTCCTGTCTTCTTAACCTTGCATGCTGTCATAGCTGGTAATTCAGACTAGAATTCTTTTCAGGCTCCTAGTAATTTGTTTGCTGAGCTTAACTGAGAAATGCAACCTTAACTACGCAATCCTCATAGTATAACTATAGTTCCAGGGTTCTGGAAAACAGAACCTTTTGACTTGAAGCGCATGAATTAATATAGTGAATTGTGCATTAAGGAATCAGCTCCCTCTGTTATTCTGTCTTTTGCAGGTTGGGAAACTGTCGTATCATGCCCTATGATTGCAAATATCTTGCCTCAGTTCTGAGTACAAATCAAACCTTGAAAGCGCTTGACCTGAATGGCAATCAACAGGGAGATTTAGGAGTGCAGCTGCTGTGTGAGGGGCTGAAGCATCCAGACTGCAAACTGCAGAAACTGGAGTAAGTAATTGCTGGTTCTTCCTGTGCCTGTTCATGTTGATTCCAGACAAGTGTGTGCATTCGTACAGGGGCTGGAAAAATTTTCCCCTAGCAGCATCCATAGGGTTAGTCTCGGTGCCCTGTATAGAGCGCAGCTGGCCTGCCACCCCCTCAGTGTATGAATTTGGGAGGGAATTGTTGGGGGGAGCAAATGTTAGTAATGGCCACACATTTCCACAGGTTGTGTTCACCCTGGAAGACATTTCTGTGCTTAGAGTGAGCAGGGAAGCCAAGGAGAGTCTTTTACTTGACTGCAGGTTCCATCCAGGACCATACGCAGCTTGTCCTTGCGCAGTGATGGTTCCTCCACTAGTGACAGCACAGTGGGGAGGGCATGTCGGCCTTCCGAGGTCAAACACCACGTTTGCTTTGCCAGTTAATTTGAGGAGAAGAGTGGCACAGCAGCTGCATGACGTTTTCAGTGAGGTCTGTGAGGCAGATTACCGAGACATAAGAGATTGCATCCACGCTCCGTTTCCCATCTGACCGACCCTCTGCTGGTAGCCGCATCTCACACAACAAAAAAGTCTCCTTTCTGTAACCTTCCCACTCCTGGCAAGTCGCTTGAGCACTTCCCGAGACCCAGGCCACTTACTAGGAGCATCATCCACAGCTCCCGAGGAATGCGAACGGCTCGCCTTGCCGGGGGTTCAGAACAACTCCTGTCTGCAAGCCTCTATGGATTCTGGGTCCTCCTCTGGCTCTGGGTCCCTCTCTCCCTCAGCACACTCTGCCACAACTTCCTCCTCCTGTTTCAGTCCACTGACGGGTGCCTCTTGGGCCCCTGACATAGCCACAGAGGTCTTTGGAGCAGAGATGGGGTCACTCCCAAGTAGCTCACCCCACTCCTTGTAGAACCTGCAGGTTGTAGACGCAGCACCAGAGCGGCAGTTTGCTTCCCGCACCTTGTGGTAGGCGTTTTGCAGCTCCTTCACTTTGACCTTGCTCTGTAGTCCCAGTCATGGCCCTTTGGGTCATGCACCTAGAGGTCTGCCCATAGGTACGGTAATTCCTATGGCTGGAGTGCAGCTAGGACTGGACAATCTCTTCTCCCCGAACACTGTTGAGGTCCAGCACCTCAGCATGGCTCCAGGCTGGGGATCTCATAGAACACGTGGAGCAGGTAGGGTCAGTTGGAGAGATGCGCTGAGAACATACCATGGGTCACAGAGCAAACAGGAAGGGAACTTTCAAATTTCAAAAAGAACGCAAAGGATGGGTCTATGCTGGCCACCTGAGAGCAGGGCAATAGAGTTCAAACGGACGACCAGAGAGCAAGAACAGGCATTGTGGGAAGGGTGCTGGAGGCCAATCAGGACACAGTACTACACCACAGTATCTACACTGGCACTCCAGTGCTGTGTCCAGAGCGTAAGCTCTATGCTTCTTGTGGAGGTAGTTTAGTTAGTGCACAGCAACTGTGAAGCTAGTGCAACACTAAGTGCCTGGCCAGTGTGGACACGGTGAAAGTTGCAGCATTGGAGACAGATTTACTGTGCAGTAACTTGGCAGAGTAGACTTGGCCTATATATAATTCATTCCAGCTTTAATGTCTGTTTATAGTTAGTGTAATTAGCAGGGGACCCTCCTCCCCCCTATTATTTTATTTTTTTTAATTCTGACTCCCTGGAGCCATGTTCTGCCATAATCTCCAGGGTTTAAAAATGTTTGGTCTGCAGGAAGCACATGCTGAAGAGTGATCTTCACTCTTCATGTTTAAGGTGCTCTGCTGGGGGGCTGTTACCCCAGATCTGTGCTTTTGCTGGGGGAGACCAGAGCTTCTGGCCCAGCAGGATTGGGTGATGAGTCTCCCCAAAGGACAGGTGGATGGGCTTAGTGGTGTGATCAGTCTCAAAGGGATCTCTGTGGTCCAACCCAACACACCAAGTTCAGAAGAATTTTTAGGGGCAGCATTGAACTCAACCCAAGCCAGGACATGCTTGCTGGAAACAAGGCTTTCGGCTCTACTGCAGGGGTGCGGAAATCTTTTTGGGTCGGGAGCCACTGACCCACAGAAAAATCAGTCAGGGGCCGCACACAACAGAGAAGCGAAGTGAGAAGCCCCTGACTGAAAAGGAGACAGACATTCCTCACATTCCCCTCTAACACCAGAGCCTAGGGTGGGCCAGGCTAATAGATTTTGTGTGGTCCAACCCTGTGGGTGGGTGACAGCAGGGACGGAGTGCCAGTGAGGGCTCTCCAGTGTGGGGGTATCCCTGAGCATTGGGGGCCAGATCCAAGTTCTGAGGTTCCCCGCCCCTGCTCTAATGCTCATTTGAGGCCTCAGTTTCCTACCACTATAGCAAGAAACTGCCTGAGGCTTCTGGGACACGTCTGCCTGCATCTATGTGGCTCAGCATGTCAGACTCAGGCTCCGACTGCTCCAGTCATGGTTGGCAATGGTGTATCAACGAGGCTGAGACAAACTTGACAGGATTGTAAAACTCTTCCCATCTCAGTCCTAGATTCCCTCCTTTGCTGGCTCAGCCCTCAGGAGATACGTGCAGAGGTGTCCCCTTCATCAGTCCCCAACCTTCTCTCTCACTAGTGATGGATGCTTCAGACTTGGGTTGGGGATCTCAGCTTGGGGGACACCCTCCCATGAGCGAAAGAATTCCCAACACCTGTACTAGCATCACTTCCGTCCTTCGTGTGCAGAACCCGGTCGAGAGGCATCGCCATATCTACATTATTGGTGTGATTTTTGTGATGACTTTGCTTGCAGTGTGTTTGTTAGTCTCAATGATAGTTACTTAGTTCTCATTGCTTGAGCTCCTTTCACCATATGAGGAACATTTTTATGCTCATATTTAATATTGCTCTGCCATTCACAAGTGATCACTTGCTTTCTTTCTTGTCTATTTAACATAAGGCCAAGGGCACTCAAACAGTTTTTGCAATCGGGGTGCTGAGAGCCACCGAAACAAACTATCAACCTTTTGTATAGTGGAAACCACTTTAAGGCCAGGTCTACACTCATACGGCCTTAATGGTCTACACTCATACGGCCTACAATCTCATATGGAACATTGAATGAAGATACGCAAATTCAGCTATGTTCATTACATAGCTGGTGTCAATGTATCTTGTTTTGCATTTCCCCACTGTCCCCACAGTGGGAGGCCAATGGGAGCAGATGCTCCTGTCGGCTTCCCTTACTTCTCATACAAATAGGAGTACCAGCAGTTGGCCAGGGGTGCCCTCTGAATTTGAGTCTTCACTAGACTCGCTAAATCAAACTCCGGAAGATCGATCACAGCGGCGGTGATTTTTTGTTTAGTGCAGATATGGCCCAAACCAGGAGGTGCTTCAGTACCTCAAGCACCTCTAGTTCCAGCACCTCTGCAAAGGACAAGTCTCATTTTCCTTTACCAGAAGGCTGTGCAATGGATTAGATCATGGAAAGAAAGATTTCAAATCTTCACTCTCTGCTAAATCTCTTGATGGCTGCAGGTTGTCTTCCTGCAAATTCACAGCTGCTTGTTGTGGGGCGCTCTCCACTGTCCTCAGCACCAACCAGACCCTGAAAGAGCTGGACCTCGCAATAAATAAACTGGGAGATTCAGGGATACAACAGCTTTGTGAAGGATTGAAACATGCGACCTGCAAACTGAGGCTCCTCAGGCAAGTAACACTAATAACTCCTTAGTTCGTTACGTCACACCCTCAGCTCTGCCCCAAGAGAGTTGTCAGTCATCCATCCCTGTCCCCAGCTCTCTGCTCTGACAAACAGAGATGACACAAATGATCTTTTCTGTGCTGTTCTGGAAAGTCCTGCTCATTAATGTTTGGAAGTGGATGACCGCCATCCTCACCAGGGCAGAGCTAAAGTTTTATGTGCATTTTCAGTGGAAAACAGAATCACGGAACACTAGAACTGGAAGGGAGGTCATCAGGTCCAGTTCCCTGCCCTCATAGCAGAACCAAGCACCATCTAAATCATCGCTGATGGATGTTTGGAGATATTTCAGAACAGGTTAGACCAGGGGTGGGCAATAATTTTTAATCGGGGGGGCCATTCCAAGATTTTGGTATGTGGTCAAGGGTTGCACTTCTGTGGAGGGGGTGCGGGATAGTGGGTGGGATGTGGAAGGGAGCTTGGGATAGAGGACTGGGGTACAGGAAGGAGTGTGGGATCTGAGAGGGAGTTTGGGTGAAGGAGGGGGTTATAATCTGGGACAGGGACTTGGAGGGGACAGGGTCCAGTGCAGGACCCTGCGTGAGTGCAGGAGAGGATTCTGGCCTAGGGGAAGAGAGTTGCAGAGGTCGTAATCATGTGACCAGTGGCATTTCTCCCATCCAGCCTTTCCATTACCCATGGTTCCTGTGGCCTTTCTGTTGAGGAGTGCTTGATGACTTCGAGGAGTGCTTGATGACTTCCGTCATTAAATCCTTCCTGTTGTGTTTGGGCCTCTTTCTTATCTAATGTAGCCTGTCAGCTGAGGAAGGCCCCTGAGTCCTCAGGGTCTGTGCTGTAAAATACCATACACCAAAGAGGGATTGTTATATTCCAGCTCAACACTGAAACATTTCACTTACAAGCACCTTTGGCAACAGATCCAATCACTCCCCCACTGATCCCTGCAAGGCACAGACACCTCTGCAGGTACTGTAAAGACAGTGAGTGCGAGGGATAGGGATGAGTTGAATGAAGTGCGTACATAGGGGCTAAAGAAAACACAGCCCTGGCTTGTGGGGCAGCTTTGCAGGGAAATCATTCTAATTATGCCAGACTCCTCCATAGGCCGGTATCACTCTACCAGACATTTCCCTGCTGAAGGTGAAGAGGGAAACCAGGGCTCGGTTACTGGTTGTTAGCGGCTTTTGTCCTGCTCCATATGCAGCCCACCTATGTACCACTTTGGTCCCTGAACCATTGATAGAAAATTAACAAGTACGTCAGACAGGCTTTGTAGGGTTCTCGCTCAGGATTCCATTGTCCTCTTGGTGTACATTAGCACCCGGATGTGACTTAACAATTAACGACACAGGTCTATGTGCAGCTCACAGAAACACAGCCTGCCTCCCGCTTTCCTGTGCCCTGCACTCACCTCTGCGCTCCTCACGCCACAGCTGCTCACCCTACGTCCCATCTCCTGTTCCCTGCTCCCCGTGGAGCAGCTGCTGCGACTGGCCATTTGCCTCAGGAGTGGAGAACCGTTCTTAGCTGCCTGTCCCACTGAGCAACCCTGCTGGGAGCCCCACAACCTTGTCTAGGTGCATCTATGACTATTACCCAAGATGGTCAGGGATGCACCTCTACACTCTGGATTTACCTAGATTCTGATTGCTAAAAGCTGGAAATGGACAATATGGACGGATCATTCAATTTATTGCCTGTCCTGTTCATTCCCTCTGAAGTACTTGGTATTGGCCACTGTCAGGAGACACAATCCTGGACTAGATGGGCCATTGGTATGGTCCAGTATGGCCGTTCTTATGAAATGAAGAAAATATTCTCTGTGTGCCTGTAGAAAAGGCTATTGCTGATAAAAGCTGGTTGAAGTCACTGGCTAAGCACCTGCAATCAGAGACTGGTGAAGTGCTAGCACAGTTTTTGTCAGCAGTGGCCTCTTCTACAAGGCACGCAGAGAATATTTTCTTCATTTCTGTTTATTCAGTTCAATGACTACTTCATTCAAAGTTAGACAGTCGGCTGGGAGTGGAAAAAGCGAGAAAGTTTGTTTTTCTCTGTGAATCTATCAACAGAAATGAGGCGAGACAAGATGAGCTCTACTAATTCTGAAATCTTGCAAGGAGATGGTGACCAAAAGCAATTTGTTCAGCACATTAATTACTGATCTTGTTGATCTTCTATGCACGGGCAGCATGTGAACCTCCAGTACAGGAAGGCTAGCCCCCTGACTCCACCCAAGGACTTGGCTCTTCCTCACCCCTTCACCACCTCCCCATGTGCTGCAGCCCCAGCCAAACCACCCCAAGCACCAGCCCTGTTGCCTAGAGTCCTGGCCCCCTGCCTGGCTTGAGCAGTGGCCTGACACCCAGGCTGACACAAGCAGCCCCTGGCCACCAGCAGGCTGGCCCAAGACACCCACTGGCCCCTGCCATGCTGGCCTCCAGGCAGCTACCCAAACTGAGTGCCCACTAGCTTTAGTGGAGTTGGGGAGTAACGGCAGGGCCTTGTGTGGGTCGGGCCATGGCCTGGGTAAGAGGGAGTTTAGCCTCCCTTGACCTAGTGCTCTGTGTGCTTGTTCATTCCCATTAGAACTCGTGTATTTACACTCTGCAGCAGAAACTTGCACTTGGTTTAAAAAAGTTTGTTAAACTGACTTGTATCACTCAGCTGTAACTACAGTGCCTCTGTTGCCATCCTCATAGCATTACCGTAGGGCGAGGATCCTGGAAAAGAGAACCTGATTAAATGCGCTCGCGAACACAATTAAATTAGAAGAATCAAGAAAGCAGTCCCCTCTGTTTTTCCTCTGTCTTCTGCAGGTTGAGAAATTGTGGTGTCACAGCCTCTAATTGCGAGTATCTTGCCTCCGTTCTCAGTACCAGTCAAACCTTGAACGAGCTAGATCTGGCAGGCAACAAACTGGGAGAAACAGGCATTCAGCTGCTGTGTGAGGGACTGAAACATCCAAAATGCAAACTGCAGAAACTGGTGTAAGTGGCTGGCGGTTCTGCTTTGCTTTCCAATCTCTGTCTGTGTGGCTCATTACAGACAGCGTGTGGAATGTTGTGCTTTGTTCTGGCTTCCATTTTATAAATGAAGTTAAAGAACTGGGTAAGGTGCAGGAAGGGTAAGTGTGGAAATAAGTGCGCTTGGGGCTAAAACACTCAGTGCCGAAACCCTTTGTATTTGAGGATTGTGGGGACAACAGATAGGTCTCTCTTCTCATTGCATAATCTGCAGGGCGCACGAGTGGCCCAAATCCTGTAACTGATTTGAAGTCTTGAATAAATGATAGAAATAGCCGATGAAGATTAAGGCCAGATCCAACAGCACAAATTGAGGCCTTGTGCTATGTGTGGTCACCTGGGTCGGAGATATCACCAGGACATCCCACACCACATGGCGTGTAGGAAAGACAATTCTCTGCCATCTCCCATTCCTCTCACCCTTGTGGGTGTGATAATAAGGAGCCCTGAGAGGAGGGACACCCTCCCAGAAGCCAGTATCTCCGACTGCTCCCTTATAGGGAAGTAAAGTAGAGATCTGGTTTGGGGGTTTCAGTGTTATTCTGGACACTTTTTAGAGTCAATCCACCCCATCTCTAAACAATTCCAAACACCCGTAGTAGCATCTCTTCTATCCTTAGTGTCCACAACCTACTAGGGGGACATCCCTGTGACATTGTGCTTCCACGTTCTTATGGAAATGTGTTTTTTGAATTTGAATATGCATAGGGTATGCAATATGCTTTATGCAAAACAGGGCGAGTAACCTATCTTTCAAGAACTTGTAAACCCCTGAATGTGTACATTCTATTTGTGTGCATGCATCTTTCTTGTGTATTTTACGTTAAAATATGAAGTGTGAACCTTTTAGGTTCATTTAAGTTGTGTAGTGCAGTGTTTCTCAAACTGTGCTCCGCGGAGCCCCAGGGCTCCGCGAGACATCTCCAGGGGCTCCGCAAGGTTGACAAACTGGAAACATCGATAGGTACAACACCTACAATCAGTGGACCACTGGGGCGCTGCATAAATTTTTACGCATGTAAAGGGCTCCGGAGCCCAAAAAGTTTGAGAACCGCTGGTCTAGTGAAAGCCATCAGTGGTACTTAGGGAACTCAATGGCTCAGTGCTCAAGGTCAAGATATTTATAAATAGTCTTTTTTTTCCGGTTAGCCTTGGATGGTGGTTGGTCTTTCAAAGATAGCTGACCATGCTGGAATCCATCTTGAATATTGTACTTTTCCACTGGGAAGGGGAGAATGGAACAAAGACTTCCTGCCCTAGGGAAATTCTATTCTAAAGGAAGGAAAGCAAACAGTGATTGTCTCCAGCTGGCTTCACAGACTGTTCCTGGGCACAGGAGGACATGTGAAGAGGCCTGGAAACAAAAAACTCTTAACAGGGCTGGGGCAGAAACAGGGCCCAGCACATAGAAAAGATCAGCTTTGGCCTGATAGACTTGAAATAAAGCCTGGGGTAAGAAATCGTGATTTGTAATCATCTCCCTTAGTATCCGAGGCTTAGCTGGTGTGTTTTGTTTATTTTCACTTAGTAACCTACTTTGGTCAGTCTCTCACTGCTTGCAACCACTTAAATCCTCCTTTTCAGGCTTAATAAAAACACTTGTTTATTATCATCTAAGGTGTAAATAATTGTTACTTGGAGGAAACAACAGCTGTGCATCTCTCACTCTCTTTCATTGATTAAGAGAGCGAACTTTATGAACTTAGTTTGTATAACAGTTTTACACTAAGAAAGACATAGTCAATTGGGGTTCTGGTTCCTTGGAGGGCTGTGCACCTAGGAGCTATCAAGTCCCTGTAACTGAGCCCTATCAGTGACTGTGTCACTCTGCTGGGGGGCTGTTACCCCAACCATGTGCCTTTGCTGGGAAAGACCACAGCATCTGACCCAGCTGGACAGGAAGGCGGGACTCTCCAGAAGGCAGGCAGGCTCAGTGGTATAATCAGCACAGCGGGTGGCACTTTTGAGGGGATCTCGGTCATCCAGCCCATCACCGTGGTGTAGTCTGGCAGGATAGTGTGTACAGCTGGTTGCTCTGGAATGCTAGTAGTGAGTTTACGTTCTCAGGGAGGTTCTGGAGAGCAGACAAGGGGGTCACTTGCTGGTTTGCTGTGCTCTGTTTGCCTGTTTCATGTAAGGGCTGAGAGCTGTGTGCCTACAGCTGCACAGAGAACATGGCCCAGAGGGAGGAGTGCATGAGTGTCACCCACCTTTTGCAGGGAGGTTGCAGGGGGGCCTTGGAGGAGAGTGCTGGGTCTTCATCTGTAATTCCAGGTAGCCCACTCGTCATTCAGGATTCAAGGCGGAGTTGTGGGTCTGAGCGCCTGGAGGGGGTAGCTCCGCTGCTAACCTCTTGAAAAGAGGCTGAGGAAACAGTGGGAACCCCACCGGTCCAAACCACACTAGTGCCAGACATTGGAGCTACTGCAGCCAGGAGAGAGAGGTGCTCTGCCAGCCCCAGCAGGGAGCTGCTGCAGCTGGGGGAAGAGACACATTCTTCTGGCCCCAGGAACAGAGCCAGACTAAGAAAGGGGCTTCAGTGGCTGCAGCTCTGGGCTAACGGGGACCCCCCTTAGCCAGGGTACCAGGCTGCATCCTATAAAGCCCCTGTGTTCTGAGCCAGCCCTCCCTCTGCGTGCTGCCGTTCCTTCCCTGCCCTGGCTAGAGCTGTGTCCGAATGAGTGCCAGGAAGTTCTGTCCCCACAGTTTCCATAGGCTGGGAATCATGGACAGGGGGAGCTGTGGGGGGGCGGTGCCTGCAGGTGAAAGTGGGGCAGCATGAAGCTATCTCTTCCCCCCCACACACACACACCAAATGGGAGCGTCCCCATGTAAGTGCCCCGCAAGCCTATCCCCAGCCCTGAGCCCGCTCCAGCATCTTAACTTGCTTCCATACCCTGCACCCCAGCCCTGAGCCCGCTCCACCCTAACCCCTGCCCAGGTTCCACACCCCTGTCTCAGCCTCCTGTCCTGAGCCTGCTCCCACATGCCAAACCCCTTGGCCCCAGCCTGGAGCCTCCTCCCACACCCCAAACACCTCAGCCCCACCCCAGAGTCCACACTCCAGAATCCCAGAGTTCAGCCAGAGCCCTCTTTCAACCCCGAGTCCCCTCTCACACACCAAACCCCTTGGCCCTTCCTCACCCCAGCTCATTCACGTGTGTAATAAATTTTGTTATGCACGCCAATATGGAGATGATGTCGCACATCATCTCCACAGTGAAGCACATAACAAAATTCATTCTGCACATGGACTGAAATAATAAGAGGGAACACTGGCTGTGAGTGGCTGTAAATATGCAGCAGAGGGGAAGACCCAAGGAAAGAGGCTTACAGAGAATCTTCTTGAGTAAGTTCTTTGCAAGAGTTTAGCCCTGGAGGGAGGTGCCTCTCCATTAGCAACCCTTTCCTCCCCAGCACCTCAGATGAATACATGGACTGGAAGCCATTACTGTACTAACAAGCAAGAAAAGCCTGTAGCTAAATACACATTTTGATACGGGGATGGCTTGAAGGGGGTGATAAATACCACACAACCCAAATGGTTTAAACCAGGGGTGAGCAAATGACAGCCCATAGACCAGATTGGGTCTGCCAAGGACTGGCCTCCACCACTATATTTACCTGCATGGCCACAGGTACAGGCGATCTCAGCTCCTGTTGGCCACGGATCGCCCCTCCCAGCCAATGGGAGCTGTGGGATCACTTCCTACTGCTCCCATTGGCAGTGAACGGCGATCCCTGGCCAATGGAAACAGCGATTGCTAATACCTGCAGCTGTGCAGATAAATATAGCAGCAGAGGCCCACCGGGGGCTAATCCTGGTGAATCGCCGCTGTGTTATTGTCCACCCCTGGTTAAACACAGGGTGTGATTTGGTAAATATACTTGGAAACGTCACTCTGTCATAGATTTACTGGTCACCTTATCCCTTTTCCTTCAACACTATGGATCAAGGAACTCATACTGATGGCAAACCCCTTCAAAATATGTAACATATATGATGTTTTGAAAAAGCTTTTGAACATTTTAGGGACAGGCACAAGAGGGTCCTCTGAGCATGCAGCTTCTAAGACGTTGCTATCTGCATTCTGAAATGTTTTCCAGTACCCAGAGCACATCACCTCCACATTGGACAACGTCCACCCTCTAGCAGTGATCTCAGGGGCGAGGACTGGTGTTGTGCTCCCCTATTTTTATGGAAATATGTTTTTGAATATGAATAGGCACAACTTGAATAAACTTTATGCAAAACAGGGCAAGTAAACCGTCTTTCAAGAGCTTGAAATCCCCGGAATGTGCATATTCTATTTGTGTGCATGTATCTTTCTGTATGTGAAGGTGGAAATATGAAGTATAAATGTGTATTAATCTAATTTATTTTGGGGTAGCAACTTCCTTTGATCTATCTGTCATTACTTGAAACCACTTACATCCTATTTTTTAGGCTTAATAAAAACACTTTTGTTTATTATCAAACTCACTGTAAATAATTATTATGGGGGGGGCACAACAGCTGTGCATCACTCTCTTTCATTGATAAAGAGAGCAAACTTTAGGAACTCTCTCTGTGTATAACTTTTATACAGAGTGAGATGGATTTATTTGGGGTTTTTATTCCTTTGGGGGCTGGGCTGCTGGGTGCCTTTGCTGGGAGAGACCAGAGTTTCTGGCTCAGCAGGTCAAGGTGGTGGGATGCCCCCAAGGGTGGGTTCAGTGGTATGATCAGCACATTGGGTGACATTCTCCAGGGAACCTCTGTGACCCAACCTGGCCCATCGGTTATCACTTGGACATTTATTTTTATGTTTTTTTGTAAACAATTTTCCTGCAATACATGATGGCTACGTCTAGACTGGCATGATTTTCCGCAAATGCTTGTAACGGAAAAGAGCGTCTAGATTGGCATGGACGCTTTTGCGCAAAAGCACTTTTTGCGGAAAAGCATCTGTGCCAATCTAGATGCGGTTTTGCGCAAGAAAGCCCCGATCGCCGTTTTAGCCATCGGGGCTTTTTTGCGCAAAACAGTCCTGAGCTGTCTACACTGGCCTTCTTGTGCAAATACATTTGCACGAAAGGACTTTTGCCCAAACAGAGCGTCAAAGTATTTGCGCAAGAAGCACTGATTTCTTACATTAGATCGTCAGTGCTTTTGCACAAATTCAAGCGGCCAGTGTAGACAGCTGGCAAGTTTTTGCACAAAAGCAGCTGCTTTTGTGCAAAAACTTGCCAGTCTAGACACAGCCTTTATGTTCCCAATATTAGATGCTTGGTTTACTTTATACGACTGTCATGTATCTATAAAAAATGCATTTTCTTTGCAGTGATTATGTGTCTGCCATTCATAAGTGATCACTACTTGCTTGCTTGCCCAATTAACATAGGACAGCTCTCATTTTCCTTTACCCCACAAATTAAGTCACAAGTGTGCTTCTCCACCCTAACTGTCTTCTAAATCTGACTGCTGCAGGTTGTCTGACTGCAACCTCACAGCCTTTTGTTGTGAGGATCTTTTCTCTGCCATCAGCACCAATCAGACTCTGAGAGAACTGGACCTGCAGAGAAATCAAATGGGAAATTTGTGGGTGCAGCAGCTTTTTGAAGGATTGAATCATGAAACCTGCAAACTGAAGATACTCAGGCAAGTCATTCTAATTATTCTGGTTCATTATATTGCAACTTCAGCTCTGCCCTAGGAGGGATGCCAGCTTCCAATACCCCATCCCCAACTTCCCACTATAAGAAACAGAGCAGATTGCCTTTCTCTCTGTTCTCTCGCTCGTCTTTTACCAGTGAAGGACCAGAAGCAATGGGCTTACTCTGCTGCAAGGGAGACTTAGGTTGCACATTAGGAAA
Source organism: Apalone spinifera (assembly GCA_030068395.1). Taxonomy (NCBI): domain Eukaryota; kingdom Metazoa; phylum Chordata; order Testudines; family Trionychidae; genus Apalone; species Apalone spinifera. Next base: position 110,939,685 of record CM057848.1, read on the forward strand.
AACTTCCTGTCAGGTGGTGAAACACTGGAATAAATTGCCTAGGGAGGTTGTGAAATCTCCATTGTTGGAGATATTTAAGAGCAGGTTAGACAGACGTCTGACAGGGATGATGCTTGTTCCTGCTGTGAGGGAAGGGGACTGGACTTGATGACCAGAATTCTATGATTTATTCAGGGCTGGCCGTAAGAGTGGGTGATGTGGGCAGAGGCCCAAGGTGCTGCAGCTGCTGTGCCCTTAATAGAGGGAGAGAGAGGACAGTGTTTGATCCCTACATCTCCAGAAGCCCAGCACCCATTGACTGAGCCCAGCTCCTGAACTATCCAGCTCTTCTGCCTACCCTTCCCCCATTCTCCAGAAGGTTGTGGCTTGTAGTTTGCAGAGATGGCAGGGGTCATGGGAAATGGATCTCAAGTAAGTGTCTGTGTCCAGCTGTTTGCAAGACCCTCAGTAGCATTTTGGGTAGGTTTTTTTCTTGCTCTCCTCCAGCCTGCATCTGTCTGGTCTGTCTCTTCAAGTTGTGCTTCATTTGTAGCTGGAGATAGCCCATGTCTGGTTGGGTTTGTCTTTTCTTGTTTTTCTCCACCCCTGCCGTCATGCCCCTACAGGAAGCCTGGTTTATTTCTGCTGCCTTTTGTTGCCCAAAAAGTGCCCTTCTTCCATGCCTTGTCTTTCCTTTCATGTGAAAAGTCTAGAGATACCAGGCCTAACTTGCTATTTTTCAGTAATTAAAAAAAAAAAAGACCAAATCTATCTGTTCTTAGTTGAAGTTCATGATGCAAAGAGCATGTGGGGGTATGGAGAAGTTATTCTAGAGAGATTAAAAGTGAATCAAAGAGTTTAGCTTTTACTTATTCTGTGTCCATGAAGGTTATATTAAATGGGGGGGGGGGGGAACTGCATTGAAAAATTGCTTTAGTCGCTTGCTTTGCCTGGGTTAGACTCAGGCATGTTTACTTTCAGGTTAGACTCAGATAAAACTTATCAGTTTCTTCAAATGAAGTCCTACCAACTTAATGATCTGCCCAGCTGTAACTACAACATGTTTTTACTCCTGAGAGGTTCTTGTTAGTATGTTTTTCTTGTGTAAAAGGCCCATAATTCACAAACACTACAAACTCCCGATTTTTTTGTCCTCTATTTGGGAGTGTCTTATTTCTTTAACTGTTGTAGCTACAATGAATGGCTATGTTTTTAAACGTGTTTTTTGTGGGAAGCACTTTGTATGTGTTTCAGATGGGATGTGGAGGTTGTTCTCTGCACTGGCAAGAGAAAGTTGTGAATTATTTATTTTGTAAATGTTTACAAGCCCATCATGCAGCCGTTCAGGCTGAGAGGGAAATGAAAAAGCCATTGGGAGTTGATGGCCCAGTGTCATGGCAGGCAAGGGACTGCATGAGGGCTGGACTCAGTCATTAGTATTATCTATTTCTTTTTTGTCTTTCAAATTGATTTTGGATCATGGCTGGTATCTCAACCATCACGAAAAATGCTTCCCTGCGGCCTTTTGCCACCCACCCACAGGTATCTCTTGGCCAAGTCTCTAGCCTAGGAGAGGAGTGTTTGTGGAGATGTGGTGTAATTTCTCACCTTCACACAGCCAGTGGCCTACGCTTGCCCCTCCCGTGCCAGAGCCTCCTAATTGACAATACATTTACTAATTGACAATAAAATTTACAGAAATATAAAAGATTGGGCACAGAATATTAATTTTTTGTGTGCCAAATGCCCTGGGGAATATTGGGTGCTAGGCAGTTTTGGGGGTGCTGGGCAGTGTGGAGGGTCTGTGGGTGGGAGGGCTGTGGGCATAGGGAGTGGTGGTGATGTCTGGGTGAAGGGCTACTGGAATTGGGGGTTACTGGGCATAAGGGGCTGGGTGAAACTGGGC
>CM057848.1:110958217-110970268 GCA_030068395.1 Apalone spinifera
ATATGGGACCCGTTCCAAACCCTTAATCATTTTAGTTGCCCTTTTCTGAACCCAGGGGGGATCTCAGTGAGTCTTTATAGAAAAGTTTGTGAGTTCCATGTTCCAGGATGAGTCTGTCCAAGTCAGACCAGGCTGACTCCTAATACAGTTTTGGGGCCTCTGTCTCCCAGGCCTTCTGAACCAGGGCAGGAGGGGGAGGGGGAAGAATTAGTCAAGCTCCCTTCCTCCAGGAAGCAAAAAGTTTCAAAAGGCCAAATAGCCCCATAACTAGTAGTGGGTGTCTGCATTAATTCTTTGATTCCAGACCCGCTGGGTAATTCTCAGTGAGGCAGGATCAAAAAGCTACCTACAAACTAGCGTATCAATAAATGACTATCCCATAGGCAACGCAAAATAGCAAATAACTCTTTCAAAAATACATAGCCACAACACTGTATGTATCTAGGCTTTTAACAGCAATTGTCTGGTGATCTGGTTACAATTACTTGGCTAATGACGTGTTATAATGTGGATTAAAACCTTTCTTCGGGGGGGGAGGGGGCAAGCTTCAAGTGAAGGCATATAATGTGGAATGAAATTATCCAGCCACCCAGACTATTTCCCCTTCCCTCTCATGCGAAGGTACCTGACGCTCTGGGGCTGCTCCTGGGTGTTGGAATGGTTCTCTGCAGAGAGAGAGTTATAGTTAGTTCCCTTTGGGAGAGCCCAAAGCCAGAGTCACCAGGCCTGGCCCTTCCTGCTAACAGCAGAAAGGGACTTAGCCACCTCCAGACCCCAGCACCCTGACCACCATGCAATCCAATATCAAGTGTTCTCTTTACAAAACACTCTAGGCAATAGTGCATGACTGTTGTCTGTGGTATGCACTATGCTTTGGCCTTCTGCATATAGACCCACAGAGACAACAGATCCTCCCTACCCACGTAAGCCATAACAATCCTCCCATCTCTTCATGGGAGAGCACATTTCCTGAAGGAAAAACTATAACAAGAGCATCCAGCACAACCCAAAGGTCACTTGGTTTGAGAGATCAGGCCAGTTTCTTGCAAAAGGAGCCTGGTCAATAGAACAGGAGCCAAATTAACCAACCCCCAAAGCCAAGTCTTGTCCTTCCCTGAGTCTCAGTCAGAAGTGTGCCTCTGGCAGAGAGTTACCTTTACTGTTCCCCTCCTGCTTCTCTGCCACAAGCTTGCCACCTGCTCTCTTGGCATTCCTGAGGCCTCGAGGGTCCTGCAGAAAAGGCAACAGGATTTCAGTATGATGCCCAGAAAGAAATAAAAACTCAGTCTGCATTTGAAAGTACTCTGGGTCCTGCAAAACACTGGGAATACAATAGGCACAAACCTTTGAGTGAAGTCCCACCCTGTAACTATAAGGGAGAAAGTCCCACAGGAGTAACAAGCCACAGCATGTGCCAGCACTAAAGTAACTAGCAGCTAGTCACATAGAACGCGTAAGTGGCAGGGTTGGGGAGGGAAATTGCTCATATGAAGCTAGCTGACCCCAGGCCAAGTCACAACTGGGCTGGTTGCAGCCTTTGTTTTCCCAGGCAGTGGCAGATAGGCACAGAGTCACCCAGGGTAATGCTGGTTACTTCAAATCCCTAATTGCATGCTACGAGGTTGGAAGAATATAGGAGATCTCTATTTTATTATTATGTGTTCTCTATTTGATTCACATCTTGCAGTCTTCAGCATGATTGTGAGTCAAAGAATGGACTGGGCCCTTTAAGATGAAATTGGACCAGTATGCTTCATTAACAACCTCAGAATGGAGCCTGAGGGAGGGCAGCTGGTATCTGTAAAGAGCCAGCAAGGAAGCTGCAGAGAGTTAGCAGGTTCTTGCATGGAACAGAAAGCTGCAGGAGAGTTTGAGACACCAAGGAACAAGGCTTCAGCCAGGCAGAGCTGGAAACAGCCTGCTAAAAGCAGGGAATTGAGTTGGCCTAGTAATTCTGGGAGCATCCAATGGAAAAAGGGCTACACAGGTCAGGGCCTGCTTGGAGTTTGGAATTATTGTATGTCAGCAACAATGCTGTACATAGAAAGTGAGCCTGGAATATAATGCTTATGCTGCTGAAAGCTGCTGCGTGCAGGAAGCTGATCAACAGCAAGACTTCCTAGTATAGGCAGTGGTGAGGTGCCTCAACCCCAAATGGCTCTGGGAAGTGACCCAGGGAGGCAGGGTCTGCCGAGAAACAGACTGACTTGGTCCTCAGAAGAGCAGGGGTATGAGAGAGAAGTCAGATTTCCCTAACACTTAACATTTCCCTCAGGCTTTAGGTAAGACAACATGCTTGTAGGATTTTGTTGTTGTAATGCTTCTGATTTCTATAGCCCTAGTGACTACTGGAGAAAAATATTTTGCTTTGGAGAGTTGTTCGGAGTCACTACATTTTCATACTGACCACTGGCCCCCAAAGGGAAGTCTCTGCCAGGTGCCAAATGCTGTGGGTAGACAGAGATGCTGTAACCCAATGAGCCACTCTAAAAATGGGGAGATTCACAGGATTATACTTGGCAGAGAAGTGCTGGTGATGGGCCAGGGACATGAGGACTTGAAACAAACTTGTTTGCTTAATTTTGGGGCTTTTCCTCATTGGCTCAACTGAAGGAAGCTGTTTCAGCCTATGTGGTAATTACAATATTCAGTAATTCTCTAACATACAGAAATGGACAAGCCCTTACCTCTCTCTATATATAATTTTTTTTTCAATGACTCAGCTGCAGCGGACGGGGGGGGTGGGGCTAGCATAGCAAGCAGGGGGTACAGCCCCCTAGTTACACCTAAACATTATTTAAAGGTCTCCAGGAAGTGTTTTTAAAGTTGCATTCAGTTTAAGTTCCCAATTTAATAATGGTGTGCAGACTGAACAACAGTTTAATCAAAACACTTCCCATTACAGGTTGGACCTCCCAAAACTGGAACTACCAGCAAGACCACGGGTGTTCCTGGACCAGAGAGTCCTGGCTGTGAACCCCAATGGCAAGAGGGCTGGCGGCTCGGAGCCCGAAAGGGCTGGGACCAGCGCCAGAGCCTCAGTAGCACAGCAGGGGCCGTGGCAGCCCAATTAGCAGGATCAGGGATGTGGCAGTCACAACAGCTGCAGTAGCGGGGCTGGGGCCAAAGATGTGGCAGCCCTGGCAGGGTAGGGAGCACAGCTGGGGCTGGCAGTGGGGAGGGAAGGTGGCCTGGGGAGTAGGTAGCAGGGGACCAACTCTGGTCCAGCAAATTCCCTCATTTGGGACCCGTCAGGTCCTGAGTGCTGAACACCATGAAAAGCCTCATTTATTAGCCTGCCAAGGGCTGAAGATTCTCCACCCCCAAGTTTCTGATCACCATCAGCATCTCAAAATGACCAAGTAAAAAATCCTTGCTGTGCTCTGGATAACAGTGATGCCATCAACTTGCCCAGGGCAAGCTGAACTAAGGAGTTTTTCAAAGTTCTCCTCCAGTGTTTACATAATGTGAGCCCTACTCAGATCTTACCTCCTTAGAGGGGGTGGTAAATCCCTGCTCAGATCTGCAAGAAAGAGTTAGACATTTAGTGGCAAAAACAGTAGCAGCTCAGAGCTGTCTGAGGAGAATGATACATTATATGCCAGGTAGCCATTGAAGAAATCCCCCAACTGTGACATTTAATACATTTATTTTGCACCTTTCACCCATCACCACAGGATGCCTTTCAGTAAGAACAGTGTTATAGTTCTTTGGAGCCCATTTTGAAAAAGCTTTGCAGACATCATAGCCTTTAGTCAAATGCCTAAAAGGCACCTTTCAAGCCCATCCAAAACAAAGGAACATGGTGGGGCAAGATGAACATTGTCAACCCTAATTTCTTACATGGGTTTGCAACCTTAGTCAAGACACAAAGGCAAAAAAATGCGTTTAAATGATAAGAAACCCACTATGGTAAAATTTAGATTTAACGTTATCTGGGACCTTAACTATTTACACTACACTCCAAAAGCTCAAACTTGAGGGAAAAGCCTGGGTCTGTAGTCACTCTGGCTAGTAAGGAACAGTAAGATAACTTGAGTGGCTCCTTGAGATGTGGCCTGGGAAGCGTATAGAAGGGATGTCAAATTTATATCAACTACACGATTAGTCGATAAGAGCCGCTCTGCAGAGCTGTAGCGGGGGTAGCTCCTGGAGCTGGCTTGAGCAGGGACTGAGCTGTCCCAGCTTGTACTGACTCCAGAAGCCACCTGCGCTGAACCTCTGCATTTTAAACATAGTAAGAGTCACCGATTTCTTACTACATTTAAAATGCAGAGGTGCAGTGTCCCAGACAAGTGCAAGCAACATCCCTAGCTGATAGGCCTCAAGAATATCTGAGGAGTTGAGAAAACTTGCAGGAGCAGCCTCACCTGATGGGGACAGTTTTTTCTTCATCCTTAAGGCTCTCCACAGAGCCATGACCTGGAGGGAGAAAGACAAAGTGAAAAACAAAAAGTAAAGTCCCAGCAAAGACTATTCCTGTCAATCAAACCGTGCAACTTGCACATCCATCAGGCAAGAATATGGTTCCTGCTACAAGTTATTACATTTTACTAAATGTAAGCAGCCATCGGGGTCCACAAATTGCTTTTAAATGGGCTGAACTAGTTCTGGAAGTGCAGTAAAACTGCCTAGTCTTATTGCTCCAGAGACAGATAAGCCCCCCATGTCACTCAGATTTCAATAGACTTTCCTGAATCAAGATACGAGCCTGACTTATACACAGGTCTGGGTGAATAAAAATGCTTTCTGACTACCCTAATAACTGATCTATTTATTTTTGTTGTCACCGTGAAGCAATGGGATGGACATTCAATACCTGCTGACAGTTATTTATCTGCATCAGGTTCCCATAGTGCAGTTCTCACTCTAGAATGGTACAAGAGATGTACATGAGCATAGATTGGTTTAGCAAAGCAGAAGCTACCTGCCACCAACTTCCACCCACCCATAACCACATTCAGTATTTACATCGAAGTGTTTAGATTTGGACTCTTTCACTCATTGTGTAAGGCCTTGTCCAACCTCCATGGATTTTTTAAGCAATTTCCAGATGCATTAAGAACCTTAATCCACCCTAATGTAGTAATTAGGATTAACCAACAAGCCCTGTCTTATCGGTTAACAGTGTAAACTACTACATGCTAACATCCCTAATAAGCAGTGATGGTCACTATGTGAGAAATGCTAGCAGAAACTGGACAAAACTGTTTTCAGTGCTGGCTAAAGGGGATCCACTGGTGAGAACACTGTCAGTCTTGGTTCCATTTCCTTGTCTACAGAGTGCTTTAGGCAGAGTCTATTCTGCAGAAATTTATACAAAACTCTCTAGATCTTGCTGAGTCACTGTCAGGAGCTGTGGGAACCACAGAGTAGATGAAGCCAATCTCTAGCATGATTCTAGAGAAATAGTTTAATTGCAGCTATTTAGCAGCTGTGTTTCTATTTTGCTCTACAAAACTGTCTCCTACAGGAAATACTTCATTAAAATGGGGTTGTGATTGCAAAAAGTTTGGGACCCCCTAAGGTAGATGAATAGAATTGAAAGAAGTGTACGAGCTTTCTTAGGGTTGGGTATTTGACCAGTCCATAATTAGTCAATACTGACAAATAATGTCAAAAATGTTCATATTTGAAAGTACTAATTTATTAAGCCAGTAAATACTAAAGAGTGAAGACTTTACTCTCCAATAGTTAACTAAGTAGCTTTAACTCAAAAATGCCATACAAAATGAAACGAAGCTCTAAAAAGTAGAAGAATGGCACCATGTTGCAATCAAGAAGAGAAGACAGAACATTCTTGCTGTAATATTTGACAATATTTTACCATGGTCAAACAACAGGCAGTCAACTGACCAGTCTCCAAGTCTATTCTTCCTATTTTCCACAATTAAGCCATGGGATAAGACTATCCCTAACCATCTTTAGATGGAAGGGAAAGACTGTGGAGTTTACAAGTGGAAGTTTCATACTCATTCACCTGCTGTCTGTTTACTTTTTGCATTTCATTCAGCCCCCATAACAGAGGGAGAGCTGTCTGAACCAGAAAGTGAAACTTCTGCATTAAAACAATGTTTGCTTCCCCAACATGGCAAAAAAAAGATCTTTAAAATCTAATTATTCCCCCACAAAACAAACCCCAGTTTCAAGTTACCAAAAAAGATGGAGTACTTTTCTACTCATACTAGGTTTTGAAAACCCTGGCCCCTCTTTGCCCTCTCAGAAAATGGCAGTCCTCAAACCACTTGCCAGTTTCTGTTTATGAGTCTGTGTGACAAAAGTAGTTACTGTGGTACCAGGGAGAAGGTGCAGGCCTTAACTGGCAGCAAGTTTAAAAAGGAGAATCATTGTATTTAAAAACAAAACAAAACAAAAAAAAAAACCACCACACCCACTGGCCTTTGCAAAGAATCCACAAGACTCAAGAGGAATGTATGTCGGAACTATGGTTTCATAAATCACATTCTCACCACCTACATTGATAGTGAATATTTAGGTGGCCTGTTACCAGCTAGAGATGCTGGCTTTTGTGAAGTCAACACTGCACTACAGGAGTCACAGTTCAGTGAGTTTCTCTAGGACTGGTGTTTATTTTTAGCAAGCCAGTCTAAATAAATTGACATGTAATTGAAATTTGTCTAACCCAAGGATACTTGCTGTATCCAGCTCAATACTGCAGCTTTCCAATGCTGAACAACAGGCAGAGAACCTGGGAATGGAGCAAAACAGAATTGCTTTGTAAGCCTGAAAAAAAAAAAAAAAAAACCCCCCACAACTTACAGTTTGCATGGCTGGAGGCTAGAGATGACTGACGAGCTGCAATCCTCTTGGACCTAGCTCTGCTGACTGACTTCCGGATCATGCTTTCCCTTTTGCTGGCCAGTGAGAACTTCTCTGCCAATGAGGTCTGGTGGCTCTTGGAGGTTCTGCACATCAAACTTCGACGAACAGAGTGACGGTTTGATTTGGAGCCTGTTGGGGTGTGGGTGCCATCCTTTAAATCCTGGGAAGGCTCCTTTACTGACTCTTGGTTGTCCTCTGGCTTCTGTGCAGAGATATCCATTTCCTCAGTGGCAGGCTCCCTATTTACAATGGCTTCGGTAATGGCTGTATTTGCTATTTTTAATTTAGATGCACTCCGGCCCTCTTTTGACCCTTTTGGCTCAGTGGTTTCGGGAATCAACACCACAGAGGGTGCAGGGGCAGGCTGCAGTTTTACTGTCCCAGCTTTCTTGGGAGAGTCATCATCTGAACTCAAGACAATGACCTTGGAGATCCTGGCTTCTGTCTCAGGTGAATTTCTCTTTAAACATAACTCAGCACTATTGCGATCATTGACACTGATATTTACGAAGGGAACCCTCCCATCCACTGGCTCTATAGCTGACTTCTGAGGAAGTGCCACAGAGCGTGCATCAGATACCGCTGCCCGGGATCTTGTTACCCGTCGAAGTGGGATGACCTCTTGCATAGCCCTGGTTATTTCCAGGTTCTCTTTGCTTCGGAGTCTTCTGGAATATCGCTTAGCAGATGCTCGCTTGGCACTCCTCGATAACCTAATAACAGAAAGGGTGCAGTACACTGGAGCTTGATTCAGAAGCATTACGGGCCATGTGAAAATGGACTAGACAGATAGCTAGCCAACATTTCATTTACATGCTAGAGCTGGAGGTAAAAAGAATGAAATAGCTATCTAGTCATTATACTCCATACGTCATTTGCACTGAATGATGCAGAGGTCCTGTGATAAAAATAGTATGTGATCACGTAATTAAAGATTGTATCCTAATGCATAAGCACAGGAGGACTGAACCAAGTTGTATGTGCAACCTGAAGTCTGGCACTTTCTCACTTCTGACTACTTGACTTTGTAACATGAATTCTATTTAAGAGGAATTTGTTCAATTTTGACGCCCTCTCCAATCAACTAGAAACTCCATTTTGAGAATCTGAACCATGAGCTGTCGGGATGGCATTTACAAGTGTTTCTGATTTGCAGGCACCATCAATTAGCCTATTTGTTAAGGTCACAGTTCTGCAAAGGATTAACCAAAATTGTTTTGTTCAAATTCAACAGAAAAAAAAAATCGAACACTTGCTGTTAATCAACATTTGTCTTAATTTGTATGGGCTGGAGTTTGTCACTCTACTAACCTTGAGTATACCTTGCTCTCAGGTCACTGAAATAAACATGAGTAAAGATGACAGAATATGGATAGAACAACTTTATGAAGTCATGTTTTGCTTATGTTGCTGTATATTAAGATTTTCTTCTGAGTTTGAACAGCTGAGAATGAGTGACTGAGAAATAGCCCTTATCATAATAATGATGCTTTATATGGGGCAAGTACAAGCTGCCATCCTGACCGGGAGCATTTAATTCCCACTGTGCACTCATTTTGTTCTGGTGTAAATGAGTATCTGGTCCTATGGATATAAATCAGATCTACAATGACCCTCGCAGTATGATCAGATGGGTCTCCTAAAGCATGAGGTAGGAATGCCTTGTGAAGAGTGAGTAAGCTGATGTTAAACTAAGGATGTTAAATTTCGATTAGTTGATAAGGACTAGTGTGGCATTCCACCTTTGAATGATTGAAACTCTGCGGAGTCCGAGACCAGCGGGAGTCCCGCTGACCCTGGGCTCCATGTGGGCGCTTCCCAGTGGGGACTCTTGTATATCTCAAAGTTGGAATACCTCTGCTGTGGCCCTGCCCCCTCCCACAGAGCTGGAGGAAACAGACTTAAAAATCAGCTCCCCCAAGCACCTCTTCGTCCTTCCCCATGCTACCTCTTTGTGACACAGGCAGCAAGGGGAGGAAGCAACTAGTCAACTATCGGATAAGCTTTTGCTTATCGGATAGTCGAATAGTCACTTACATCCCTACGTCACTCAGCTGCCAAGTTCAGTTAATTATCATCTCAGGTATTTTTAGGGGTTTCTAAAATACACTGGTTATTTTCTCTCCTCCAGAATCTTGTACATTCGGAGTCTACAGTCCCAAACAGTTATGTTCCTGAAAAAATTACTTTAAGAGAAACAATGGTAAGTGAATCCAATTTCCTCATAAGAATTAATATGAGATTCCATGGAATATTTTTTCAACAGACAAAAGGCAGAATATGTATAGACAATATAAGTTTTAAACCATTTAATTCTATACACAGCAGTGATGATTGTGAAGCCTTGTGAGGTGGTGGAGTCAGAAGATGGAGTATTTCCCAGGGAACATCTTGCTACTAAATGATGAAATATCATTTGGCTGAGTCCTCAATAATTATTACACATTATTAATGTATCCTCATTCTCTAGAGGCAACATGGAGTGAGACAGGAGGGAGGAAACACAATACATGCACATGGCAGTGGCTGCAAGCACTTTCTTGCAGAAACTGAACATGATGAATCTACACTATCCCTCTGGAGTGCACCACGCTCTCCGAGAGAGAGAGAGAGAGAGAGAGAGAGAGAGAGAGAGAGAGAGAGCGAGAGCGCTGCAATACCCCTTTAAGTGTGTTGGCCCTACTACAAGTATACTGCCCTAGTAAGTAGACCAGGAAGTCCAGGCACAAAACTCTATAGCTGTGATATCCTGCTTTATGGAGATGGGGTACAGAGTGGAGGGGAGGGGGGCTCAATTGGAAGGGGAAAGAGAGCATCCTGACATTAGCACCCTCTCCTCCTTTCCCCCCTATGAGCGCAAAGCAAACAGGAGGATCTCAGTAACTGCTCCAAAGCAGAGAGTAAGAACAGCAGGGCAGCGGGTAAACTGCAGCTACCCAGCTGCATAGCTCACAGGCTACATAGGAGGGCTAATGGGGGGAGAGAGGGGAGAGAAGGAGGAAGGGCTGCCAGCCTATTCTGGTTCCAAATCCCAGAAGGTAGCGGACAAAGTAGGTAGCCAAGTGACTTATAAGAGAGCAATCACAACCTTAAACAAGCATGTGCTCTAGTAGATAAGCAATATAACAATGTTAACCGGGACGTTAAGTGAGGAGTTACTGTAGTTAAGATCGGTTGCTTGGCACCAATTCTGAGATTTTTTTTGGTTGTAATTGTCACAGCATCTTAGATGCCCTTTGTGCAACTCCATTAAGTCTGACAAGCTCTGCTATATTGCATTACAGGAGCAGTGCACGTAGAGTTTGTTTAGGACTGGTATAGTTAGAAAATATGAACATGGGCAGCACAGTTTCTGTGCAGTTTAGTGTTGAACTTCAGAGCAGTGTTTCTCAAATGCAGCCACCAGGGGGACTTCCTGAATCCACAAGAGTCTCTGAGGAGATGGGGAAGGGGGGGGGGGGAGGAGCACCCCTTCTCTGCTGCACCCACAGATCCCACAGTCAGCCATGTGACTCTAGGACTGGGCTTTACACCCACCATCCACTGATTCAGCCTCTGGGAGTGGGCTGCAACCCCACTGGCCCAAGAGTCAGGGAGCAAGCTAGGGATGTTAAATTTTGATTAATCAGCTAATCAAATAGTTGATAGACTTTTTATTGACTACTCAATCAATAATGCCTCCCCCTTTGAAATGTATAAGAGTAGCTCTGGGCTCCTGTACATTTCAAAGAGAAAGGAGCAGCAGTTGGGACCAGTGCAAGTGGGGACTGTTTCAATCCCTGCTTGCACTGTTTCAAGGCTGCCCTCTTCCTCCTTTGCCCCCATGGAGATGGTGCTCCCTCCCTTGCTGTCTTTTTGTGATAGAGGCAGCTGGGGGGAGGAGCAGGGGAGCAACTAGTAGAGTTCCTACTTGACTACCCAATAAGCATTTTCTTATTGGGTAGTCAAAAAGTCACATCTCTAAAGCAAGCTTCACCCTCTTTCCCACAGGGACAGGCTTTTTTCTCACTCACAAACACCATCCCCATTTCTGGTAGTGGGCTTCGGGATTCAGCCCATCCCTCCTCACTCTATCCATGTGGCTCCCGCTCTGGGCTTCAGAATGGCCAGCCTCACCAGGTATTATGGTCATAAGGCAAAGAGCATGGTGAGCCCAGGATGTGAAGTTGCAGAATGGAGTTCAGGACAATGAGAGATATGGAGAAGCAGTGGGAATGATAGAGTCCGGGGGAGGCAGAGGGGATGGATGGGTAGATGAGGGAGGCAGCAGGGGTAATATGCAAAATCTTGTCTAAGATCCCAAATCAGGAAAGTCTGTATTAACAGCTGCAGATACAGCCCTTCTCACCTTTTCCTGACTGGGTCTTTGTTCTCATCTGGAGCATTAGAAAGTCGCCTCTTCACACGATTTTTCTGGGATGGTGTTTTTGGCATCAGCTCTGGCTCATCACTGAAACTGCTGTTTTAACAAAAAGTTGTCAAGAAAGAGAAATCAGCATCATTAGGGCAAGAACGTACTTGCATCTGGGCACATTCCTCATAGCACAGCTCCATCTGGCCAACACTCAAAGGGAATGCTGGGAGAGTTCACAAAGTCTTGCATCTGCCAGGTGAGGAGCAGGACCCATGCCCCACAGGATACTACAGCTCATGCAACAAGCTTGGCTCCAGCTAGTCTCAAAGCTCCAGCTATATGATTGAGTCCATTCTGTCCATCTGTATTGGGGTAGGGAAGGTGTCTATCTATCTCATCCATAGGGGTGGTGGAGAGTCTCTACATTTATGTATCTTTCCATATCTGTGGATTTGCCTCTACAGAGGGCTGATGCCTCAATATGCGGGTTCTCTGCACATGTTCTGGTGTGTCTATTTGAGGAGGTTAGGAGTTACATCCATCCCCACTGTGGTGCATGAGATGCCGGGAGAAGCTGACAGCACTGCCAGGCCTCACTATCCCAAGCTCCATTCGGGACCTGGACCAAACCCTTCCTCCCGTGGCATTCTTCAGCCTACACAGCCAGTGCTGGACCAATCCACCCACTGGGCCATTCCATCCCTCCTTGCTGAAATTGGTGATGGATCCAGTGCCCTCCCCCGGCTGGATCCACCACCCTAGTGCTGAACCAGAATTCCTACCCTGCTTGCTCCATTCTTCCCCCATAAAGCCCACCCAGTGATGGATCAGAATCCAGCCCCTTCATCCCCATG
>CM057848.1:110980240-111005209 GCA_030068395.1 Apalone spinifera
GCTAGCTGGTCGGGCAGCCACTCCTCTTTGCTCCAGCCCGGCTGCACCATGCTCAGCCCAGAAGGAGCTAAAGATCGACTCATAGAGTCCCTGCGATTGACCAGTAGATTGCGATCTACTGGTTGGTGAACGCTGCCCTAGTGACTAAGCTTATCCTGCAAAGGCTCTTTCCAGCCTCCAGTGGACAGTAAGTTTTGTCCTTTGCTGGATCTTTCCTTTATATTTGCACAATTATGAAATAAACTGTGTTGTCTGACTGGACAGTCTGAACAAACAACTTCACTCTGAGCAACTAAAACTGTAGAGGAGAAAGTAACCAAACTGAAGCTTTGATATTTACTTTTTGCTCTTAAAGAATATACTAATGTTTGGACTAATATCACTCTCTTGAGATGTATGAAACAGACTGAGGAGGAACAAGAGGAGATTGCAGCCCTTCTCATAGCTCCTTAGTTACAGGCAGTAAGATGGGATGATCAGATTTCACTGTAGGTAATGTGTAATCCCATAAGAGGATCCTATTAAACCAGTGGTCACCAGCCAGTAGATTGGGATCTACTGGTAGATCTTGGAACCTTTGACAGATGATCCTGAGAGGTTTGGCTGGGAGGCTATCAAGTGCTGGCATTTCTTCTTCCCGTCTCAGCACTGCTGTGCTGCTCCTGCCCTCTGCCTAGAGGTGCCCCTCACCCCAGGAGCCTCCTGCTTGCTGTGCAAGGCACAGGAAGAAGAGGAGAGGGTGATGATGTCAGAGTGCCCCTCCCTCCACCCTATACCCCATCTCCATAGAGCAGAGTGGGGCAGGGATGGAGAGAGTTTGCTGGCTGTTTTGGGAATGGTGCAGGGCCAGGGTAGCGTCACCGCTGCAGGGCCCACTGCGTCACCACCCAGAAGCCACCTGTGGTAAGCAGTGCCCTGCTGGCCCAGTCCTGAACCCTTGCTGCACCCCAAATCCCTGCCTGATAAAAGTGAGGGAGGATAGAGTGAGCAGAGGTGGGGCCTCAGAGAAGGAGCAGGAAGGAGGCAGGGTAAGGATGTTTGGGTTGGAGGTAGATCCTGGATTGCACTTAAATTCAAAAAGTGATTTTATGCTTAAAAAGGTTGGAGACCACTGTATTAAACCATCTTATGGGGGTGTGGGTGGAACATCCAGAATCATTTTATGGGCTGTCTGTCATCGAGAATCTCCCACCCAGAAGGTGCTTGATCATACAAGGTGCATATTCTAAAATTATTCTTTGTGATGTCGGTTAATGCAGACATACAAAACTAGTATTTATATAACTAGTCTACCCCTATTTTATGTCACTGTTTCTAACTAGCACAGCTCTTAGCAATTGTGTTCTCCAGTACACTTGTGAAGTTTTGTCTTAGGAGCCATGAAGATGACAACCTCTGGCATCAGAGCTCTGCTGCAGGCAACCTTTCATGTGAAGCTAACTAGCTGCTTTTTTCCCCTACAGAGAGCCATTTGAAAAGGAGTGGCACTCAGAGCTCTGAGAGCAAGGTGCAGCCCCAGAACACCCAGCTTCTAGAGCAGCCCTCAGGTATCCGGTATGTTCCCTTTTTGGACTCTCTCTGGGAGAGAGAAAAAGGAATAGACTAGTGATCTGGAATGACTGAGTTATTCTCTGTCAAGTACCTTGGTTGAAGGCTTTGGTTTGATTGGCCGGAGAAGGTTTCAAATCCTCTTAAATCTCCCAGAATTTTGGGCTTATAAATTTTCATCAGTTTAATATAAAATAGGGTCTCTTGAAAGGCTTGGTGAATTAAGCATAGATGGGACTAGAACGGGCAAAATATGGCCCAAGCACTGCATCTGGCTTGCCGTGATCCTATGAGGTGGTGTTTGGCAGGCTGCAGGCCTGCCATGTTCCATACGTCTCTCGAAGTGGCTGGCTGGCTGCCAGGGCTAGCTTGTGCTTCTCTGCGTGGCATGCGCCAGAAACTGGCCAATGAGAGCTGCCTGGGCTATGCTTGCAGCGTACAGAGGCCCCCCCCACCCTCCCTTCATGCACTGCACGGAGATGTTCAGGCTGGGCCCGGCAACTGACTGCTTTGAGTGGAGTGTGGTAGGCAGTGAACCTGCCTGAAGTTCTTCCCCAACTCCCTGTCCCAGGTCACAACCCAAATCCTCTGCACATCTGCCCCTGGTCGCAACTCTCTCCCAGACCCTGCACCACCTCCACCAGGTCACAGTCCTCTCCTGCAGCTAAAGCCCCTTCCAGACCCTACAACCTCTCCTGCATCCCATTCCCCTACCCCAAGCTCCTTTCTGCACCCGTTCTTCATCCCAGACTCCACACCCACTCCATAGAAAATTGTGACTTTTGACCACTTACCAAATTCTTGGAGTGCCTCTTCCCCCCCCCCCCCAAACCAGTATTGCCCACCCCTTTTCTAGAACCTAAGTTTCACTGTGTGCAGGTCACTTAATCAGCTTGTCTGCTTTCTATTTTATGGATGGGGAGTTGTGCCCCTTGCCTCCCAAGGATACAATAAGAAACTGTATTTGTAACCCTTTAAGTGCTGCTTGGAGAGGAGTAGTTGGGGAGCTAAGGATGCTGCACAACAACTTCCTAGAATAGCTTGAACAAACTTTTACCCTAAATGCCTAAGTTGCTGATTCTAGCTGTGAGACTAGCATCTACTGAAACTGGCTGGGGCTGGAGAATAAAACTGTGGTTGCTTAGTGAGAGAGCCTATTTTCATTATCGTTTTGTAAGTCCAGTAACCCATCATTCTTTATACCTCCTCCATGCCCTTTTTCTAGCATCTTCGTTGCTGTGTGTTCTGAATAAGTGGTGTGTTCATGTAGATGCCACAGATCACTTGGTAGTGCTGTAGAAGCAGCAGAGACTGTATAAAATAAATTAAAGGCTGAGGGAAGGCCAGGACTAATTCTTGAGCTGCATCAATAAAGCAACCTTTACTCTTTCAGGAGACCGAGTTATAAACAAGCAGTGGGTGAGCTGTGTAATGGACAGCAGCTAGAAGACTGTGACCTCTCCCCTTCATATAAGACCACGTATTCTCCTGCAAGCAAGACTCTAGCCTCACCCAGCCCTGTCAGCAAGGTGAGTAGGTGCCATGGCCCCACGCCGCTCTCCCTCTTCTGGATTCTCTTCTGTGGCAGGTCTGATGCCCTGTGCTCTCCTTGTAGGTTGTGCGTCCATTCAAACAATTTCTACAGACGGTGCAGAAGAACCAGCTACTGCTGACACCAGGGCCCACAGGGCACAGTAATGTCATGAAAAACCTTATCAAACGCAACACTCCTACCCGACCAGATCCCAAGGTAGAAGTGATCCCTTTCCTTAAGGGTGAGAAGGGAAGAGCAAATGTATGGGAGTGGTGGACAGGGTTGTCTGCTTTGAAATTCTCACCGCAAATCTGCGTTACAAGCTGTTCCTCATTTGGAATCTTTAAATGGTACCAAAGAGCAAATCTAAATCACAACTCGTCCCATTCTAATATGCTGACGGAATGTTAGATCCAACATCCAAACTCTTCTCTGTGTTCTTGGCAGAGAGGCTAAAAACTGAATGGGCCACGAAGATTAGTTTCCCCTTTGCTGTCTGGGGATGTTTGTTCCAGAGCAAGACACACTGGTGTTACAAGAGAACAACGTTCTCTGTCCCCAGCAAGGTGTGTACAAGAGTGCACTGCCATGCTATTTATATGTATGAAATTGACTGCCTGTCATGTTCTAGCTTAACCCAGTGACCATTTCTTCCATGCCAAGTGCTGGGTTAAGGGTGGTTTCCCGTATCAGCTGTCTGAATAGCTGCTTAGTAGGTTTACTCCTTGGGAACTGCATGCACAGTATTTCTAGAATTTTGTAAATGTACTTGTCAAAATAACACTGTATAATATGCCAGTTTTAATTAGTTTGGCAGTGGCATTTCAAAATTACCTGTCAGCAAATATGTCTAACAATACAGATGCACACAAAAATTCCCCTACTAGTTAGAGACCCCTAGTTCCTCCTTTTTTGCCAGAGCATAGCTGCGTCAAACAACACCTCGTCTCCCCGCCCCAACCCACACGCTCACAGAAACTATCCTCCTAGAACCAGGGATCCAGAGGGGAAAAACAGCCTGATGCTGGGTCCCAGGCTTGCATGAAGTTTCCTGTGCATTTCCACTTTTTTCTTTTAATATGTGCTAAGGGACTGCAGCTGCTGAAACGTTCCAGTCCTCTTTCCCAGTGGTGGCCAAATCTCTGCAGCTGATTTCAGGGCGAGGAAATTGTGCATGCCCAGTGTGGTGTTATGCTTATAAGAACTACACAGGATCTTTTTCAGGGGAAAAGGCAATACACTGTGTTTTATTGAGAGTATAGTAGAGAAGCCATTAGCATATGCCACACACACACCACCCCTATCCCCACTCCCACCCCCACCCCTACTTACCAGTCCATGGTGGCTAAAGTCAGTCTTACTGGCCAGGCAAGGCTTACTAATGTAAATTCTCATTGGGGTCTGTGGGTTATCCAGTGTCATGCTGCTATCATCCTCCTTTAGAAGGTGTTAATCTGTGTTCTGCAAGAGTTATCCTTTGATGGTGATCAGGATTCCCATTAGTGTCTCTCACTCTTGGTGAGGTCTTTGCCTATCTCCAGGGTTCATCAAGGCTGCTAATTCAATTCAGCCTTAAGACACAATGCATGTTTCCTTGTATCTTAAAGTTTCTACTTCTTATGGCTTTCTCTCTCTCACGCGCACACGCACACACCACCCCACCCCCCAACCACATAATGGTGCAGTTTCAGACAAGATCAATAATTACCAAAAGACACAACTTAGTTTGTGATGCAGACATGAGGAACAACTTAATTTGTAATGCTAACAGGGAGCAAGGCCTTACACTAAACATTATCTAATCATGACAGACAGAGAGAAATAGAAAGCTACAGAATTATACATGAAATTCTACATCATGCTCAGGGGTGGCCCGTGAGCCTAGGTGAACTAGGCAGTTTCCTAGAGCACCGCTGGCCCGGGCACCCGATGATGATGTCACGGCCATCGATGGCTGTGTGGGGAGGGGCGGCACCAATTGCGTCACCCGCCTAGGGCGCCAGCTGCCTCAGGCCACTCCTGATCATGCTTATAGTCTTATAACCAATACTAACTAAAATATACATTTTTTTCCTACAGTGTAATTCTGCAGAATTCCCTCAGGAGTATAATTTGCTCCTGAGGTAATGGTGGTATTAGGTGCTGCATTGGGCAAGGGGAAGATCATGCAGGGAAAGCAAAGCTTTAGATGTATTTCTGCATATTTGAAAATTGTGCATTTTTATAACTCCTTTATGGTATAGGACCACCTTAGAATCATAATGAATCTGGCCTTCCATTGCCCTGTGAGTTAGCTAATATCAGAGTCTCAACACACATTGTGATCTTGAACATAAACTCCATAAGGTATTTTTATGCATGTAGAGAAATCTTGAATGTTCTGCAGGGCGGCTGAGGGAGGCGGGAGGGACATCTGCCCCAAGGTCTGGAAATTTATAAGGACCTAGGACTCGCTGCTAATACTATAGGTACGGTGACCATAAGCCCCCCCCCCCTTTTTTTTTCCGGGGCAGTCCCGGATTTAAGGGCTCTGTCCCGGTTTCCCAATAAAGGTGTCAAATGTCCCGGAAAACCCGTTGGGATCCAGCTACAAGCGGCACTGCCATTTCTCCCCCGTCCCCCGGGGACAGCCTCGCAGACACCCAGCACTAGCGTGGCCCAGCAGCAATGCCCCGCCTCCACCTAGCACATAAGCGACTCCCTTGGCGCTTTGCGCGGGCACCCAGGGCCGCTGCCGGTGGCGCACAGTATCCGGAGCACCAAGCTCCCCTGCAGCACACGCCGCCGTCCAGCACGTTTTTACCCTCCCTTCCTCTGTGGCCCTTCCCTCCCTCTGCGGGACTGCCAGCCTGGCCGCGCTGCCTCCTCCATCCCTAGGCAGCCGCTGATGGAGGGGGAGGGGGATAAACCTGGCAAGTCGCTCCTGGGAGCTGCTGCCGGAGTCCTGGCAGAGACTGCACAGAGCCCGGCTGGAGTGCTGCAGAGCGGGGTATGTTTGGGCTCTGCCGGTATGCTTTCTGCATGGTCCCAGGAGGGCTGAGGGGAGTGAAAAGGGCAGGAGTCAGGACAGCAGAGGAGGGTGAGGGGTTGGTATAAAGAGACTTATAAATAAGTCTCTTATAAAGAGTGCCACAGTGGCACATCCAAACGAGCCACAAGAACTCAGTACTGGTGCACAACACACAATTAATTCTGCTCATGGGAGGAAACTCTTAGAGGGAACACCTCTCTGTCCCTCCCACCCCCGAGTTAATGTGACACGCATTGGGTTAATGCAATTGCAGGATAGTTGCATGAGGGGGGTTTGGTGGGGGCCAAACCCATCCCTATTGGTAGGAGGATGGTGCGAAAAGTTCTTGGGGGAGGGGGGGTCACATGACACCTTTTACTTCTGATCATGTGTCCATCTGGTCTTGACTCCGAGAGTATTATCTCCAGAGGCGTGGCTAATGAGGGTCAGAGGGTGTGGCTAATGTGTCCCTAATTTTGGTTCAGAAAATATGGTCAGCATAACTATAGGGAAGCAGCAGGCGCTTTTAATCACTGGTGGAGCCCTGAGCAATTTGAAAGGCTGGCTGAGGGAGGCTAGCCTCCAGTCCCACCTCTTCTGCCTGAGGCCCCACCTCTTCTGGGGGCCTGGGATCTGGCCCCCCTCCTTGCCATGGGGCCTAGCAATTCTGTTAGCAGCCTTGTTGTTCTGTCATTCAGCCGAAACTCATATTTTGGGATTACCAAATTCCAGGATCATCACCAGACACTACTTTGAATCTGAAATCAGGTGTTTGCTGTCCAACAGCTTACTGGACATTTGTAAAACAAGCAGCACAATCTGGAGTTGAGAAGCAATTTGGCTGCTTCATCATCATCACTGACTGCTAAGCAAGATGAGAGTAAAGTCCAAAGGTTATGGTTGTAGGTTTACTCAACTAGTTGTAAAAGTGGTAATCCTTGTTTCTCCTTTCTAAACAGGGGGATTTTGTTGTAAGTAATGACTCCCTAATCACTGGTGCCTTGGGCTCATGGTGAACACATTTATCATCTCTAATGGGCACTGGCAGACCTTTAACATCACCACTAATCTGCGCACAGACCTACTATTATTTTCAGAGTCTTATCTGAGAATGAAGTGATGCACTGGGAAGCATGTGGAGGTGTGCACACCAGGAAGTGAGTGAAATTGTTCAGTGGCCCAAAGGGGATCTGAGTGCCTGAATAAAACTCCACAGTAGCAAATGCAAACTGCGAATCTCTGAAGGGGACTGCTACTGAATAGCTCAAAGGCTGTAAAATGCTTTCCATGGGAAATAGTGGAAGAGCTGCTACTTAATGTCACTCAGACTAAGTTGGCCAAAACCCAGGAGAACATACTGTAGGGAACAGTCATGCTTTAGCCGCTGGGAATGAACTAATCTTAAAAGGTCTTGCATTCTGTCTTCTACACTAAAAACCTCAACATACACTGTCTAGTGTCTTGGAAAAAAATCATTACCCGCTCTGTTCCACTTGGCTTTGTGACTGGCTATGCAGATCAGCATCCAATGCTATAGAGGCTCCCAGAGGATGAGGTGCCTTGTGTAATTCTGAGCTGAGTGCTCCCAAGCCAGCCAGTTCCTATGAGACCTTTTCCTCAATGCGATAGTGGCACTGGTATTGAATCTGCACCAGTTAAATGACTTCTGCTCTACTCAAGTTCGAATCTCCCAAATGCAGCAGCAAGAGATTTAACCAGCGGCTTAGAGCCCTGTTGTGAGCACCTATTTTATTGAGTGCAATTATGGCCATGCTGATGAAAGGAAAGCTATTCCATGGGATGTGGATTCACCACATCAGGACAATTCCTCTTGTTGCTCCTTCCGACACTATTCATTGTGGTGGATTTAGCAGCTACAGAACAATACTTATTGCAATTCTCTTTCCGGCAGAGAACAACCTTCAAAAATGAAGGGAGGTTGACCGTATGCTTCTCAGCTTATTCACTTTGTGCCAATGCACAGTACTACATGGCTAGAAAACATCCCTTCAGTTAGAAGCAAGGATGAGGTAGCGTGTTTATATAGACATCATGGGGCTGGTTGCTTCTGTATATTTATACCTGGCTGGTGCTTTGGTAACACAGACCTTGTTTAACATCTGTATCTTTGTTACTGGGGCTGTTAACTTCAGTCTCTTTCCAAATATAAAAAAAACACTGCTCTGTTCCTCTTCTCCTGCTGCTCCTCAGGACCAGCGTAGGAAGCTTAATATTGATTCCTTGTTGAGGTCTCTTGCCTTCTAAGTTGATGAAAAACTTAATTTCTGAGTGCTCTGAGCGAGTCAGAAGATCCCATCCAGTTCTCTTAGGCCAGCTGTGCATGGCCCTGTGGCTAAAAATGACATGTTAGGGGGTCTCTTCAGTGCTCTGAAAAGAATGGAGAAATTTTCACGTTTGTAACATAAAAACTGGCTAGTAGTATTAGTTGGTTTGTGGTGAACACAGCAGCACAGTCACTGATGGTGTCTTTGCCTAAATGTTTCCTTTGCAGTAATTGTTTCTGCTTGGATGTTGGGTCTAAGGTGTCTTACACACTGGAACTGCCTCACTCCCCTTCCAAGCTCCTTTTCCACTCCAGGAGATAGAGCGGCTAAATTGGCACTGCTGCCAAGACAGCCCTTTCTCTCTTTTCTAACACGTGCCTATTCTGGAGGGAGTGTGACTCTGTCTCTGACTGAAGCTGCAGCTTCCAGTTGTCTTGTCTCTGGCTTCCTACGCCTAAGTAGCCTGGTATAGAAACCAGCCCCTTCAGCTGTGCATAATCTGAGCTTCCTGCCTGCCCCAGGAGAAGGAGCGGCAACGGCTGGAGAGCCTGAGAAAGAAACAGGAGGCCGAGCAACAAAGAAAACAGAAAGTTGAGGAGGAAAAGAGACGGCGCCTTGAGGAGATGAAATTGTGAGTGGCTGCCCCTTCAGCTGCTCCTTTTCTGGCTCCATTCTGAATCACTTTGAGGTCATGTCTGCACTGGTGACTTGCTCTGATTACTGCCATTAGTAGCTAGCTACAGGTGCCTTGTGCAAAGAGCTAGTGTAGATGATGTACAGCCGCCGTTGGTACCAGTGGTGCCTATAAGAATAGGCTGTGCCACTGCTAGGCTCTTCCACTCTGCACTGGAGGTTTATATCAGTGCACGAACTACTCCAATGTTGGGGCATTGATATATCTAACTAAGGCAAATTTCCACTGCAGACAAAGCTAACTGTTCCCCCTCCCCTCCCCTGCTTGCTCCCCAGGAAACGTGAGGAGCGTCTGAAGAAGGCACTGCAAGCTCGGGAAAGGGTGGAGCAGATGGAGGAGGAAAAGAAAAAGCGGATGGAGCAGAAACTCTCTCAAACTGAGGAGAAGAGTGAGAAGGTAAGAGACCCAATCAGGAAACTGAGCCCTTGGGGGCAGCTGGGTTTTCACATGGCAGTGAATGCAGTAGGCAACAGTGATGGGTTGCTTCACTGTGTGAGTAACACATTGGCTCTTAGTAAAATCCTCAATGCTAGTAACAGTGACCACAGGAGCCATGAGTGGATAATGATGCCATGCACAATTAGAGCAAAAAGTTACTTAAGGGCCTTTGTTCAACAGGGAAAAGTCTCTGCTCTATCACGTCCATGCAACAGCATTAGTTACTCTGATTGTGGATTTCAATGTCTCTGGTACTCTAAGCTCTTTGAGTGGTTGTGACTGGCTTGGGCACAGAGATCCCTTTGTGTCTGCCACTTGATGTGCTGAAATATCACTGAACTTTCCTGACAATCATGGGTGCCCCTCAGCTGACTCAGGCCCTCCAACACTAGTACAGGGATGAGGTTATAGCCCACAACAATATAATATAGACACTGAGATCAGCTCATATCTGGGGAAGCTCAACACCCGGGCACAGAGCTTGAGTGGGACCTGAACGCCAGATAAATCTGTCTTACTCTCTCTATATTTTTATACAGAGCAAGCTCATTTTGTCCACCTTCTTTCTTGCGTAAAGAGTGCGCTACAAGGCTACTGCCCTCTCCCTCCCCGTCTCCTGTAACAATTTACTTTCACGGGTTTATTGACAAATAAAAGTAAGTTTCATTTTCTATAAAATGTGATTTAAGTGTTGTAAGTAATGGCATACAGAACAAAGTTAGTTACTAAGCAAAATAAAAGAAAATGCACCAGCTAAACATTAAAACTTATACATGGATTAACTTACCCTAACACTAGTTCTAAACATCTTTTCACAATCTGGAATCCTCCCAGTCTGAGCTTAATCTTTCCCCTGTTCAGTCATAGATATTTCTAGCTGTCTTCTTGGGTGATAAATAGGGGTATCCTGACATCTGGCAGCAGCCCTTATTGTTTGGCTTTCCACCTTCATATAGAGTTTTCCACAGGCAGGAATCCTTTGTGTTCAGTTTAAACTTTTTCTCACTTTTGGTGCGAAAAGTACAACATCCAATATGAGTCCCAGCATCAGGTGACCTAAGCACATGCCCCATGGAGACTCATCCCCTCCTATGGACTGGCTCGTGGAAAATCAAACCCGTTTACAGATCATTGACTTTATCAATGAATAATCAAGTTTCTGAAATACCCTTAATGGCCTTCACTTAGCATGTCTGAATCAATAACACAGGTTAATACTTCATATTTCTAACTTCAAATTCAGGAATAATAGAATATACACATTCAGCAGGTTATCCCCTTTCAAAGGATACCTTACTTAAAGTATTTTGCGTAAAGTATTTTCAAGTTATGTGTATTCATAACATTATTTCCATAAAGCATACAGTTAGCCCCGTAGCAGCTAGACTACAAGTGTTGGGCCCATGTTGAGTGGGAAAACAACCAGGTGCTCAGGTTTGGCTTGGCTTAGTTCTTCTCCAGCCTATGGGGTCAGCCCAGTGCCAGCTGTGTACCCTATTGCTGCCAGCTGGCACCATTTCACTGTGCTTTGTGTGTACAGCAGAGTGAAACGCACTGTGATTTCTTGGCATGTTTGTTACACAGCACAGTCAGTGTAGCTGAAAGCAGGAGGAAAGGGGTTCACTGCGGTGCTGACCTGTTGGATGACCTCTGATGTTACTGAGTCAAGTTTCCTAGCAGGGTTGTGTTCAAATCAAAGAACAACTTGACACTCAATAGGTGCACTTGGTTCTGCTCCCAGTCAGGCCTAAAATTAGATCCAAACAGACCTGTACTTAGAACAGAAATTAACTCTGTTCACACTGTACTAAAACATGTGAGCCATTCCTATAATTCACCTTCAGTGCAAGGGCCAGTGCTCCTGCAGCTGGATGCAGCACGTGTAGTGGAAGAGCTACTTTCTTAGATTCTAGCCTACAGAAAGCGTGGGGGGAAAGGGGGCAAGGGAGATGCACGCTTCACTGGGGCTTTAGACTGTCACTCTGCTCCAAAAAAAGGTATTTTCTTCCATGGGCTAGGATGAGCCCCACACACCTGAAAAGCTCCTGTCTTTTCTTTCTATGGTAGATAAGCATGGCAAGATGGTCCCATAGGAGTCTGGGTAGGGTCCAGACCTGATGTGTGTGTGATTTTTTTTTTTTTTTTTTTTTCTTCCCTCAGATGCGAGAAGAAAAGGTGGTAGAAGAAAAGATGAAGAAAAAAATAATTAAGAAGCCTGGGGATATGGAGACTCGAAAACAGAAAGTGCTGAACATGGTAAGAGCAAGATCAGACCCCATCTCATAGGGCAGTGTTTCCCAATTTTATTTGGCCACGGAACCCCTAGAGTTGCCTTAAAAAAAAAAAAAAGGCCCCTGCTGCGTTTCGTTGAGCCAAAAAAAGCCCTCGCCATGGCTCTGTCTCTTTAACGGGGTGGGGGAGTGCTGGCTCTTTGTGGAATTCTTGCTTTTGCTTCGAGGATTCCCAGGGTTCCCCGGAGCACCAATTGGGAAACACTGCCATAGGGGAAGAGTTAGATGGGGAAGCCTACAGTGTTTTGCATATGAGGAGCCGGGCAGAACAGGAACCAGTAAATAGCTGTGGGAGAGCAGACAATGAGTGTGTCAGATTAGGTATGTACACTCACTCTGTCTCTCCTCACCCCACTGTCCCTCAATAGCCTATTCCTTTGGTGACTGAGGTGCCTTATTATTTCTTTCCTTCCAGGTGAGTGTGGGAATAAAGTCATTCTCCAGGTCTCTGCTAGTGCTTCTCACCATTATGAGTTGCATAGTGCCATAAATGTGCACAGTATTGACCTCTCCTTCATATACATTTTCCCATGGGGCTGAAATTTTCAAACCTAGGTATTGGTTTCCAAACATTCAGCCCTCCATTTCCTGGAAGAAGGCTAAGAAGGCTCAGGAGCATAATTCCATCCCACATGTCCTAGCTATTCCATGACTAAATGAATTGTGGCAATAGGTAACTGTGCTGTCACCTATGCCCAACTGCAATAGATGCTGTAACATTGAGGGAGGTTTGTCCCTCTTCAAATGGGGGACAAATGGGGTGGGGCAGCAGGAGAAGGAGCTGCACAACTAAGGTCCAAGACAGATGAGGATGGATCAGACTAGGTGGCATTAAGGCTAGGAAAGGGCTTTTAACCCATAACTCACCTACTTGCCCCCCTTGGCATTAGAAGAAGTGGTCTTGCTTTGCCTTCCCAGGAGGACGATGAATGCAAGCAGCCAGAGGTACTTCAGAAGAAGAAAGAGGATGAACATCCAGACAAAGGGAGAAAGATGGCAGAGCTGAAGAAACTGGCAGAGCAGCGACAGGTGGAACAGGCGAAGGAGAGGTGAGAGCTGGCCTGTTTCCAAACCCTGAAAAGAGAGAAAAGTGACAAGCATGGCAAAGCCAATCTTGTCAATCCTAGGAAAAGGGTGTGAGTGATGGGCTGTAGCAGTGGCTTCTGGGTGAAGATGTCAGGTATCTTCTGGGTGGAAGATGATCTGAACCCTATTTGTCTCACTTGGTTATGCTTTGATTTGCCAGGAATGACAAACAACAAGAGAAGGAGAAGTCGCCTCACCTGCAGATGGAGCTGGCAGTGGTTACAGAGGTGGAAGAAAATCAGAAGAAGGTGGGGAGCTGAGACTGTCATGCAGTGGATTTTATTCTATTGGGCTACGTCTACACTGGCGCGCTTTTGCGCCAAAGCTATGCAAATGAGGCTTAGCGTTAGAATATCGCCAAGCCTCATTTGCATAGCTAATGATCCGCCATTTTCGCGGAACAGGCTCTTGTGCAAGATGGGGCTGTCTACACTGCCCCTTCTTGCGCAAGAAAAACCCTTTTGCACAAAGCCGTTATGCCGATTATTTTCAGGCATAACAGCTTTGTGCAAAAGGGTTTTTCTTGCGCAAGAAGGGGCAGTGTGGACAGCCCCGTCTTGCGCAAAAGCCTGTTCCGCGAAAATGGCAGATAATTAGCTATGCAAATGAGGCTCGGCGATATTCTAATGCTAAGCCTCATTTGCATACCTTTGGCACAAAAGCGCACCAGTGTAGACGCAGCCTTGATGTCTCTGACCTTGAGGGTTGCCTTTAGCTTTACTAGCTGTATTCGCTTAGTGCAGGATAGCAATGGGGCCTACCTAATCCAGTCAGCAAGAGGGTATGCTGGAGCACAACAATTCTTTGTTAAGCTCCTGCTTCTCCTCTCTGGGGATCGAGTCTGTCCCCTCCACGGGACGGGACACTACCAAATGGAGGGAGGGGATGAATGGGCCTCTCATATAGGTTGTTAGGTTCTATGGGAGCCATAGGGGTTCTCTGTTTATAACTTGTTAACAGGAGGAACAGAGCCCAGAAGAACAGGAACGGCAGCAATCACAGGAAAATAAAACCAAGCCATCACAATCTGTTGCTGCTATTCCCAGCAAATGGCTGAATATAACAGTGGAGGTGAGTGAACCAAAGGCTGAGCAGGGATGTGGGGTTCCAGTGTCTTCTGGGCTCCAATTTCCTGGGTAGGTGGAAGCCTTTCCTTTGTGTGAGGCATTCTCCTTCACAGAGGGCAAGGATGTGTCTTGTCTTGAGCATTCATAAGTCATGGTTGTGACTATTTTCTTCCCCTATTTGATCTGAGGAAGTGGGTTTGGCCCACGAAAGCTCATCATCTAATAAACCATCTTGTTAGTCTTTAAAATGCTACATAGTCCTGTATTTTGTTTCATAAGTAACTTGGCTCATCATAGAAAAAGCAGAGAGAATTCTTTTGTTGGAAATTCAAAACAAGTGATAGGAAATGGCCACATGATGGCGCTAGATCTTGAGAGATTGTGGAAGTCTGTGCTGTATTGTAGCTTCTCGCTAGTGACACTGGGTAGCTGAGAAACTTCATGGGTCTCCAGTTGCTTTGAACTCACCATTGGGGTTGAAACTTTTCCATGTGTTAATAGCCTAGATGTGTTCAGTAAATCCAGTTAAAATGCTAGATTTGGGGCATAATTTTATTTTCAAGCAGCCAGCTACTGCCTCTTGTGTAACTTCTGGTTGTCTAATTCCTGATATCATCTGAACCTTAACTTGTCTTGTAGTTTGTGACTGTATTTTATAGCTCACTGGAAAAATGAGGGGCTTTTTTTTATTTTAATTGGGTTCTCCTAGGAAATGTCCTTGCAGAAGGTGGTGGGTCTCATTTTGACACACTGTCCCTGTTCAGCCATGCTGGGACAAAGGACAATTTCAATACACAGAGAATTTCAGAGAGCAGAAATATGGCTAAGTGAAAGTTTCATGGATTCATATGTTTATTTCTAAAAATGACTAGGCATTGCACTTTCCTGAAGTCAGAAGCTGAATGTTAAAAACATTGTGTTGTCTTATGGTTTGTATTATGGTTGTTGCTAAACATTCCTGTCCTGGTCCCACAGTACTAACCACTGGGCAGACAAGTAACCCACTCCCTCCTCCTCCAAAGAAACTACCATTTAGGGGTCCAATGCGATGTGACAAATGGAGAGGGGGTGGAGAATGAAGTTATACAATGAACAGAGACTACTGGAAAAATGCAAGCCTCTTCTTAGCGCTTGTCTCTCCTGTGCCAGATGGAAACAATTTGTAGGCATCATAGCAGAGAGGCTTGAAGAAGGGATTCAAAGGTAGGTTAGTTGGTGGCTTGTCAAATGCTGACTTTTGTACCCTATGCATAGTATCTGAGCACTAATGTAACATACTTATGTTCTCTTTGGGTGGGAAAGATGTGTAACACTTTGAGTCAGTGACTCCTTTCCTTGGTTTGGAAAAGATATGACTCCTGAAGTAGTTTGTGGTGGTAAGAAGCTCCTTCAATGTGTGTGTCCTTCAGGAGTCTTGTTTGCTGTAGGACAGGAGCATCAAGCACATGTGACAGGTAGGTTCCCTGCAGTTGCTGCTGTGAGAAAGGAGTGAGATGGAAGGAACCAGACTTATGACTATCCATCTTCCCACCTCCTACCATACCATTTATAGTGCTCAGTTCTGCACAGTATGCTGCATGGACAAGCACGAGTGAATTTACAGTCCGAGTAATTGTTGTTGCTACTCTTAGCTGTACTTTTCAGCCGTAGTATTGCTATTGAATGAAAGATGGCATTGCTGAACACCTATAGTGTGGGGAAAAAACAGGGCAACTTGCTTTTTTTAGTTGGTATACAGCTCGTTTTATGTTTATATGTCAGCAACAAGTGATTTGAGATGACTCTCTACACTTAACCTGGAAAAAAGGCAAGTTAATTATAGCAAATGTGGCTCAGAGAAATTGAGGAAACAGTGTTGTATTGTAAGCATACAGCGATCCTGAAGCTTAAAATACTATACTTCAGCACAGCCTGGTAGCTTACTAAATGAAAGATCCATATTCAAGTCCTAATTCCTACCTCCGCTACCCTTCTCTGTTGGCATGAGTTGGAAGCAGTATTTCCTGTAAGCTGCACAATTGGGCAGCCACCCACAGTAGATTCAGGAACCCCCCAGCTAATTAGCAGAGTTCCCACAGCCTCCTGCAGCTAGCAGCTTGTGTTTCTATTGGTGATGCACATCTGCACATGCCTTGGTGTACACAACAAAAATTTATTCTGCACATGGATGGCAAAAAATTAGAGGTAGGAAACTATTGATTGGAAGCACAGCCAAAGCAGCCTGATCAGCCCCTAAACGGTGTGGTGGGAAGAGTGCTGGTTTTCACTACACAAGAATCCCCACTGGTATATGGAGTGAGTGATTTTTTTTTATTTTTTTTTATTTTTTCCTGTGCTGTAACACGCAGTGTCAGGCTAGAGCTAAGCATATATGATTTTTCTAAGTGGGCACAGAGGCTGCCCTCTGGAAGCTGCAGTGTCCTTAGATGACTGCCTTATAGCAATGGCATTTTACATCCCAGAAACATTCTTCCATTTGTGGTTACTATAGGGCAGTGCCCTACAGGTTGCTTTTGGAGTGAGTGCCATTCTAGGGCGTGTTTAAGTTTCCCCCCCAAAAAAAGCTTTGATAAGAATCTAAGGGAGTTAGGCAATTGAAAATCCCAGCCCATATTTTGACCAGTATATTCTTTCCTTCTGAATTATCATTTGGCTGTTTGTTGCCTTCCCATAAACTGGCAGGTGTGATCTCTGGATCTGGTGTTTTGGAGTGGGAGTAAAGTTTGGGTATGAATGTAATATTGACTGCCAGAGTCACACCATTTCCTGTCTTCCATGGCTCACCTTTGTTTTCTCCAAAGTTGAGCATCTATTTCACTCTCCTGCCCACAGAGACTCATAGTAGAACAATAATGTGTGACTAAAACCTAGTGTATGAATGTCAGCAATACTGTCTAGATTAATAAATTTGTTGGTGCTGACATTAGCTCTCCTACCACCTGCCGTTCGCACTAGAGATGCTTAGAATACACATTGTAAATCTACTGCTCCCAGAAGAATCCAGGCTATGTCTAGACTGCAGGGTTTTTTTGGAAGAGATTTTCCAAAAAAAACTTCTTCTGAAAGAGAGCATCCATATTGCCAAAATGCATCAAAAAAGCGATCTGCTTTTTCAAAAGAGTGTTCACACTGAATGGACGCTATTTCACATTTAAGCTGTGGTTACGATGGAAGGAGTGGCCATCAGAGCACCTCTGCTTTGTCCTGTTTCCTCTTCTTTCAAAAGAACTCCCTCTTCCCTGTCCACACACGCCTTTTTGTGAAAGAGCTCTTTCGGAAAGAGGCTTCTTCCTCGTACAAAGAGGTTTACCAGTTTCAGAAAAACCACTCTGTTCTTTCGTGGGGTGTTTTTTGAAAGAACACTATTGCAGTGAAGTGAAATTTGTAAGTGAAGTTTTTTCGGGGAAAATGGCCGTCTTTCCAAAAACTCTGTAGTGTAGACATAGCCCCAATTTCTGGAATAGAATAATCAAACTCAGCAATGGGTTCTTTCCAGCAACTCAAGCTATCTCATAACCTATACAGGGAAGTAACCTTAAGGTCACTGATCTATTTTAAGGCTTTATCTAATTTTTCTATATGGTTTCAGAAATCTCCTGTCTCAGACTCCCATCGAGGGCCCTCTTCGGGCTCCAAAGAACCCAGATTCCCCAAGGTAAATCCAAATAACTACGGGCTGGATCTGAACAGTGATGACTCCACGGATGATGAAAGCCAACCCCGCAAGCCCATCCCTCTCTGGGCTACTGGTATGTGCAGATTTTTTTTATTTTATTTTTTTTTAAATACCCACTGAAACTTGGAGAATTTAGAAGATTCCAGACTCTTCAGCGAGGCTTAGAAGCAAACGAGACCACAATCTAGGCCAGAAATGCATGAGATCTAGAATGGTGCTTGGTCTTGCCGTGAGGGCAAGGAACTAGACTTGATGATCTCTCAAGGTTCCTTCCAGTTCTAGTGTTCTATGATTCTGAGACTTCAGCTTACTGCTGTGCTGTATGGTACTAGCTTTGGGTGGGAATCTGCATTCAAGGATAAGTTTTTCCAGCATATTTAAGATACCAAGAATGTGAAAGATGTCTTAGAAACTAGTTATATTATATTCCTGAGGGGGAATGTAGGCTTCTATATGAAGCCAGGCAAAACCTTATTATGATCCAGTTCAGTATCTTGCCATACCCATGCCAAATCTTTTCCAAGACTGGCGTGATGGGGCCTTTCTGCAGGACAAGAGTGCTTGGAGGGTTGCTTCTAGATTTTGGGCCCCATACATTGACTCTCAGTAATCGTGGCACCAGGGGAGTGAGGTTTAAGAACACTGAGATGCTACTTGGACTGCTCATGTAACAGTGTTTATTTTCCCAGGGGCTCAACTTAATCAAGCTGTTACCTGCCAATACTACAACCCTCCAAATATTATTTCACTCTTCGGGCTCATTGTGAGCCCTAAACTGGAGGACATTTTCTACAAGTGCAAGCCACGATATTTCAAACGTACCAGCTCTGCTGTCTGGCACTCGCCACCCCTTCCTGGTACCAAGTCTACGCTGGGCCTGCCCTACAACCTGAAAAAGTACTGAGGAAGGAGCCTATTCTTCTTCTGTCTACTCCCATTTCAACTTCATAAAGAAGATCTGTGTAGGTTGTTTTTTTTTTTTTAAGTATTTGCATAAAATAAAGTCTGAAATAAAAAAATCCCATTAAAATAATTGGGGCCACTTTCTTACTGTCTGGGGTGGGCTTTGTTGAAACTGTTTCCCTCTGGGGAAGAAGAGAGGCAAACTACAGCATTGCCCTCTGTTGCACTACTTTTCAATCTATCCCCCATCTCTCTTATGTGTATGTATGCTGTTGTGTAGCATTTCTCAAATTCATTTCCCATCAGACAGTAGTTTTCAAAGCGTCTGTGGATGGCAGTGCAAATGTTCTTACTGGACATCTGACCGCATTAGATAACTGGCTGTCTTCATGCTCCTTAGTAACTATATTGTATGGCTTCTATAGCACCCTCTAACACCGATGCTTGGTCTTTGGCCAAAAGTGACTTTTATTTGTCTGTTTGATATGCCTGTATGGATCTTATAGTCTGTATTTTTTTTTAAATAAAAATAAATCAAATCTCATGCTCAACTCAACAGCAGTTCTAATTCTATATATCAACTTGGGAGCCTTTCCTCTTGACTTCCTTCCAATCCTTAATAGCTGCAGTAGAAATTGCCGTTACTCCCCTTACTGCCTGCTCAAGTCAGGTACCAAACTGAGATGTCCCAAGTGTGTGGCAGTTGTTGCAGTTAGTCTTATCAGTTAGTTCTGTGAGACACACTGGAAGAAGAGGGGAGGGCTGAATGATACACTTCATGTGCCCTCAGTGGATCTTGGGTTTTTTGTTTTTGTTTTTTTGTTTTTTTTCTATTCAGCATGAGCCCTTGCTCAGCAATACAATACTCGCAGTAGAGTAGTGTCCCTTAGCTCTCTAGCTTATCATTTGTACACTGGCTGGATCTAAATTGCTAAAGATCACAGCAGATGAGTGAAATACCCAACAAGCTAAAGTGAAGAGGCTGTAGCAACACTCTGAAAGGATAGAACTATGCTCTTCTGAATGTACTTGAATTTCCAAAAGCTTTGTATCCCTGGGCTAGGGTTCAACTTGGTTGGTGGGTGTTTGAGCAAAAAAACATGCTGCAGCATATAAACCAACAGCTTATTGCTTTACAGTAGCTGTTTCTAGAAAAATGTGTTTTCTAGGTTGCCAAACTCCTGTAGATTGAAGAGATTACTAAACCTATTGGAAGCCATATAGACGCTTTCCCTGCCATTGTCTATACTGTCCCTGGAGGGTGGGTGGAGACCTGTTTGTTCAATGCTTCAGCAGAGGAAGATTCTGAACAACATAGTCACACCTGCCTTAAAACCCCCAGGCTCCATCTCTGCACAGCAACTCTCCCACTCCCTGCTCTGCACAGATATAATTAAGAGCTGGGAACTGTCAAGCTAGATGTTCAGTCTGTTTCAAAATCTCACGCTGTCAGCTCAAATTTGAACTAGGCAAATGGCGGAGCCGGAGGGAAAGGACAGACACTTTAGTCATGTTACTCCGGCTGGCTTCATTGCTCAACCTCTCTTTGCTCTAAGTTATCTTGACATCTGGCTCAGAGGCACACAGGTTTAATGGCTGTCTCTTTGAATTCCGGCTGAATGTTTCATTAATAAACCAGAGATCTTATGGCAGGTCCTGCTTATCTAACCCAGTTCTGAACTAGATCATTGACTTTTGAGTCATGGACTTGTGGGAGAGATGAATGATGACTGTAGACTACAAGGAGGGTTGGGCACCCAAGTTAAATGAAAGAAGCATATTAAATCCTGCTAGTGAAGTGGTGGGAAGACAGAAGAACAAGTTTTGCAGTGCCTTACCCACTCAGTAGTTGGGATGATGCCCTTTAAACTTCAGCAAAGCAGAGGCTGTCTTTGGAAACACAAATCTTTGCTTCCAAAAGCCTTGACTGTGCTCTGGTAAATACTACTTTACCCATCAGTGCTGCTGGCAGTGGAAGAGTGGTAGTCTAAGGCTACGTCTAGACTGCAGAGCTTTTCCAGGCTACCGGAGATATCCTGGAAAAGCTCTGCCACGTCCAGGGAACACCTCCCCTTTTCCGAAAAATTCAGAAAAGCAGATGTGTTTTTTCAGATCCCTGTCAACCTTGTTTTAAACGGAAGAAGGGATGTTCTGAAAGAAGAGTGTGGGGTTTTTTTTTCCTGACATTTGGCCCTGTGTAGACAGGGCCAATGTTGGAAAAGCCTCTTTCGGAAGAAAAGTGGAAAAAGATACACAGATTTGCATACCTTTTTCTGACTTTTCTTTGTAGTGTAGATACAGCTTAAGTCTATTTCCACTTTCATGCCTTCTAATCCTGCTCCTACTAAGACAAATCATCCATGGGGCAAAATGCTGGCACCTGCAGGAGTTTTGTCTGTTCTGGAGTTCCTAGTATTGAGGACACCAGTGAAGCTTAACAAGTGTTAGTATAAAAATGTTGGTAGAAAACGTCTGTAAAGCTTTCTTGAGGGGAGAGAAGGTTGATGCATTTATGGAGGTGGGGGAGTGCCCACGTGCAGTCATGCCTTGAGCTTTGCAATGCAAATTAAGGATTTTTTTACTTCAAATGGAAATCTCTGACGTGAAGAGTTGGACAATCCTTGTTTGTGAAATGAAGCAACTAAAGGGGAAGAACCAGGGAGCTGGACTGCGCGTGTTAATGAAGCAATCTGTCCTCTTTAAAGAGGAAGAGCAAACTAGAGTGCTTCATTGGCTTCCTGAGACATAAGTCATAAAAAGAGTAGGATGTAGCATCCCCATGATCTGTCCTGGTCTGCTAGAAGCCCTTTGATTCTGACGGAGGCAGGAAGTGCATGATCTCAACTTATTCTCTAAGAGGGGAATTACAGTATCTGTCCTCAGGCTTGAATAAGATGAAAATGGGCTGGGAATCAGAGGCTGCCCTTAACTCTGCATCTCATACAAATAAATCTAAACCCCCGTGATGCTACTGCTCAACAATATCCTAACATTCAGGGCAGTATCATTGATTCTGTTATTTTGGCCAGACTTAGTAGCTGTGCAGTTGACTCCTTTAGGGTTTCCCCATTTCAAAATAGGCTTGCTGAGACAAAGTATTTTCCCCCACGTTTTGGATTGACAGGAGTAAAATTATAGGTGTGTGATATGGAGAGGGTTGGGGCACATATATATCAGGTGATGGTGGGCTGGAGTGGTGATGAATAGAGGTGTTTGGGCAGGGTTCATCAGAGTCATCTTGCTCAGCTAGCCCTCTGCTTTAAACACCTGAGGAGTCCTGCTGGCTCAGTCTTTATTTTGCCCTTGTCCTGCAGGCTACCAGGGATATTAGTGGGCAACTCCTTCATGGACGTGTGAGTACAGGTACAAGCACAGTTCACTCCTCTCCCCAATGCCAACCCCTTCTGGGGCATGAGGGAGACCCTTGTGCACATCTACCTCAAAGCGCACCACGTTGCAGCCCCTTTTCCAGTCTCCTTAGGTTCTGGCTGCACTTTTCCCTGCATCTCCTGGTTTATGCACATCCCATTTTCCCTGCACATCCCATCCTTGGCCCCACAAAGTCACGAGACTTGCTGGTCGACCACCTCCTGGTGCTGGTCCCACACCAAGAGCAGGATGCTGGATAGGGAAGTGCTCTGTGACTATGGGACCTATTTCTGCTCCTGCCTTCAATCACACTTCAGAAGAACTCTGGTCTGCATTTGCTGGTTCCCCCACAGGGACAGCCTTAGATAAAAATGGCACCTTGAGCAAATTTGCTTTTTAATGCCCCTATGGTCGTGGTGCCCTCCATTGCTCCTGGTCCTCCACTGTTCCCTTCCCCCAACCCCAGCTTCTCCATCCCTGCACTGTCACCTTGCCCCTAATACCTGCAATTCCCTCCTGTGCTCCATCTCCTTCACTCTTACCCCCACACCTCCCTCCTGTGCCTCTAACCCTTGCAATGTGCCCCCTTCACTCCTACCTCCTGCCCTGTGCCTCCATCACTCCTGCCCCCCTACCTGCACCCCAAGCCCAGAACCTCCCCTCCTGCACCCGTGTGGAGAAACTGACCCACATGCTGCCCAAAACAGCTGGCATGGCTGCTCACTCCCACACCGGACTGCTGCTCCTTCACCTGAAGCAGCTCAGGGGTGCACAAGGAAAGGGAAGAGAGCACAGCACAGCACAGCCCAGGTGGGGAAGGGACCACTGTTGGGAGCCCTGGGGGTGTGTCCTCGGGGGAGAGAGATTGTGCATGTCTGAGCATGTGAGCGCACTGCCTCTTTAAGAGATTACGGAGGGTCAGGAGCCAGAGGGTTTGTGTTTGACACAAGCAGCCAAAAGCAGCAGCGCACACAGATCCCCATCTCCCCAGCTAGGGGGGACTGAGGAAGGTATATCAGCCTCCCCCTCTCCCACGCCCCCACTGCATCAGATATGATGGTCCCAGTTGAGAGTGGCAGGGAGGATGGAGAGGGACAGGAGTAGCAGTGGCTGCACAGGAGGAAAAGCGCGTCTGCGCTGAAGGAGTTGCTGGTTGTCCAGCGGTGCTTCTGTCTCTCCCCCCCCTGCCCCCGTGCTGCCTGCTACCTCCTTACAGATGAGAATACAAATACTGCTCACAGCACCCTCTTCCCTTGGCAGGGGCTCTGATGGCCCACCCCAAAGGCTGGCCCTATTCCCTACACACCTTTTGGGAAGCAGTGGGCATTGTGCGGGGCGCTCTGTTTTGTGTCCTCTGGTTCTCTGCTTATGAACATGTCACCCTCAATCCTGTCCCTGTTTCATCTTTTGTTGCCCCTCCAAAACTTGCTTGAGCCCTGGGTTCAGTAGCTCCTCCTCATAGGCTGGAGGATAGGGCCAAGACCTTCCCCAGGATTTCAGTAGGCAAATCTCTGTTCTATATTTGGCCATTTTCCTGGCAGGCAGTTTCTGGAGCTAGATGTGTAGTGGCTTCCAGTAAATGCTGACAGCTAGCTATTTTGTGCAGTTATGCTGAGAATCTCAGTTGCTTCTGGGAGTTGATTTTGCTAACCGCTCTTCTGGGTTCAGAAAGGGTGCTGCAATTCTGGTTTGTTTTCATGTGATTTAAACGCAGAAGTTTTTTCCGTTTGCACATTGTGTCCTCTGGAGCAACACAGCAGGCGCTAGGAGACTGAGTCATTCCACCACCTCCTGTTACTTAAGCTGATGTCAGTGCTTACACAACTGGCACCTCGTGTGGGGAGGGAGGGAACCTTTTTGACCATTCACAACAATCAAATAGAGCTTCGTAAGTCACTTTGCCCTGAAGTGATTGTAACACAAAAGGCATTTAAGTCTGAAGTGAGGGTGGTTTTAAAAGGTGTCTACCGTTCTTTGGATCCTTGAACATTGAATGTACTGTGGTAATGCTCTATGAAGGGAGTGGATAATTCAAGAGATGAGTTGTGGATCTTTTTCCCACGAAATGTATCACATGGCAGTTCAGTGGCCCACAGGGAACTGTACTTCAGTCCAAGTCTTGATGGACAGCTGTCTACCCTTGTCATCAGATCCCTTCAGGGCAGGCGTGAGGTGCAGTGTCGAAGAAGGTTCCACTGCTTGGACTATTCCGCTTGTGAGGATAAGGACTTCACTGCCAGTGGCACGGGAACTTTTAAAGACTGGGGTTCTGAAATCCAGACCCCCTTACTCCTGTCCACCCCCAGCAGAGGCAGCCAGCATGTGAGGGAGGCAGCTGGGACCCCAGTATACGGGGATGGCAACGGAGCTGGCTGGCACAGGGAGTGGCAGCCGGGACTCGGGCATGCAAGGATGGGCAGCAGAGCCCTCGGCATATGGGACAGCAGGCAGGAGCCTGGGAGTGCTGCAGCACCCCTTGCACCTCTAGTTCCCATGCCTCTGTTCACTTCACTTCATGACTGGGTCTGTCATGGGCTGTCTTCTCCGGTGTGCTAGGATTGTTCTCCACCAGTGCTGGCGATGGCATCCAGTCTCCCTTTGAATATCTCCGTTGGCAGGGGCTCAAATTTCCTATGGCAGCTTTTTCCTTTTCAAGTTTTCTCCTGCCCACACAGCCTGCCTCATACTCATCCTACACTATCCCTGCTCTCGCTTGCCCGTTACTAACTGTGCTGCCCTCGCTGACCAAAGACAAAGCCGAGTGATTCCTCTCCTTTTGACCATGCCTTATGTAAGCTGCGTAGAAGGGGTTAAAGGTGCTGAATGTTTAGCTGCCTCAAGAGAATGACATGAATGCATCCTACCTCCCCTGGGGCACAGCCAGTGCCTTCCTCTGCATTCTTTCTGCTTATTCTTTGTTCCAAATGCTTTTGGAAAACACTGACATAGCTGAAGCCTGGTGGGAGTGTAAGTGTTAGCAAAGCAGCTGAGACTAGAAGAGGAAGGCAACATAGAGTAGGGCAGTGGTCTCCAACCTTTTTACACCCAAGATCACTTTTTAAGTCTCA
>CM057848.1:111031898-111045320 GCA_030068395.1 Apalone spinifera
AGACACAGCCCTAGTGTTTGGAGACCTGGAGCCAAGCATCTATTGAGCCCCATCACAGCTCTTGTTGCGGATGGCCGTGCCATCTGGGGTCAGGTCCCACCTTTACCTGCAGATTCCTGTCGATGAGCCAGTTGGTTTCAAAATCGTCATCGTCCTCTCCAAATGGGTTGATGAGCTGTTCCGCCACCTGTGCATTGAGAGCACATGGTTCAAACCCCGCTCCCCAAGAGAGCGACCCACTGGGCCAGTGGGCCTTGCAGTGCCCCAGAAAGCGCATTTCAGCTGCATTTCCCATCGCAGCGAGGGGGTTAGAAAGGGAAGATGAGCCACCATGGGGCTTCTGGAACAGTGAGTGACGCTGTACATTTGCTGTTTAGTGTGTGACACTCTAGTAGCCCTGTAGTTGGGAAGGAGGAAGCCAGAGCTCTCCCATCAGCCTGTCACTGCAACTCCAGATTCAACCACAGACAAGGCCATAGAGCAATTCTCTGCGGGGCCAATGAAACCCTCTGCCCTAGGGTACAGCTGGTACAAGCCTGGGCTTAGGATATGAACTCAGATCTCCTGCAAGGTGGAGTATTCAGAGATAGGGAAGACCCTGGAAGCACCCTCAGCCTCTGCTGGGCTAGACAGAGCAGGCTAAGCATGGGGACTTGAACGTGGGCCATGGAGGTGCAGAGCCGGGATCACTCTAACAGTGAGATGTTCCCCAGGGTCATCTTAGGAACTTCCGCCTGGGTCTGGAATCAGTTCCATGTTGGGGAAGGGAGGCTCCCGAGGGCCAGGGCATGTTTCCTTGGACCCACCTTTAACCAGCCAGCATAGAAGAAGAACTGCAGGAGAGTGAAGATGGGCACAAAGAGATCCAACTCGTGGCCAGGATACCCCTTCTCTGGGTCCAGGAACTGCCGGCCGATGAGGCAGGCCAGGAAGAAGCTGTACACAGCCACCGTGACCACCTGGGGAAGGGCAGGGGTGTGTGGTCAGAAATAGCTCTCAGGTTCCTAGCTTGCTTTTCCCTCCGGCCTAGCCAGACTACCGTAGGAGGAGCTTGGCAGGGCAGCTCCCGTCTGTGGCCTTCAAAGACGGGGTTTAAAAAGACAAAGCTGGCAGTTTCTCTGGATGAGCACTGCCCTAATCCCCTTCCCCCCCCCCACAAACTTCAGCAGGAGGGTGTCTTTCTGCAATGTACCTGCCCCCAGCCCCAACTTTACATTGCATGGCCGTGTTGGTGTCTCAATGACTAGTGAACCCGGGAAACAGTGGCTCTGGAACAGTTTTTGGAGTGGAGATGCTGAGCTGCATCCTCCTTCTCCCCCCTGCCTGTGCCCCTCACTGCCCCCTAGAGCTGGGGCTGGCAGCTGGGTGGGAAGGATCCTGGACCTGGCAGCCAGGCGGGACCCCGCATGTGGAGCCCCTAAGCTCTGAGCTGGCAGCTAACTGGCACCCAGGGCAAGTGGGACCTAGGACTCATGGGCAAGCAGAAGCTCGAGCAGCAGTGCCCCTGATCAGCAATGGGCCTAACAACCAGGGCCCCGAAGGGCAGGGTCAGCAGCCAAGACCCAGGCAGCAGGGATGTGGGGCCAGGATGCCCCAAACCTAGGGGAGGGGTGCTGCAGTTAACCCCTCTAATCCCCACTGCCTGTGACTAAGGGAAAACCTAGACCCAGGGACAGCACTGACAATGCGTTGCCCCTCTGCTGGACACCAGCAAAGCACATGTTTTCAGGGGCACTGGGCAGCAAAGCCTCGCAATGCCCCACGAGGGCTGATGAGGAAATTAAAGCACAAGGAGGCTGCACAGTAAGTCAGCAGTAGAGCTGTGAAGTGCAATCTGTTCTCCCTCTCTCGCCCCCCAGAAAAACGTCCCTGAGTGAGTGCTCGATGTCTCGCTGGGAGTGACAAAACACTGCCATGGGGTGGAGGCGTCATGCCAGCCCCGCTCCCGCTGCAGAGAGCCCACTCCCTGGGTGACAAAGCACCGACCAGAGCAATGGGGCTCTTTGCCCACTGCTTCTTGCAGTGGCTCTCAGTGGAAAGAATCCAAGCGTGAGTCTACTGCCGGCGTTTGCTACAGTTCCCAGCAGGGCACCTGTAATGGTGCCAACCCCAAACATTTACAAGTCATGAATCAGGCTCCCAGAAATAATGGGATTGAATTAAACAGTCAGAGTTTGGTTTT
Organism: Apalone spinifera; assembly: GCA_030068395.1. Lineage (NCBI taxonomy): Eukaryota > Metazoa > Chordata > Testudines > Trionychidae > Apalone > Apalone spinifera. Next base: position 111,034,081 of record CM057848.1, read on the forward strand.
TGACTGGCTTTTGAATTTGCCTTCTGGTCTCTCAGCCTCCGGGCTGCACGTGGAGCACACTGTCAAACTGGTCTCTGTACCCGTGGGGGCTGGAAACTGACTTTTAAAGGAAAGCTGAACATCTCCGGCAAGCTCCTAATTCCAGCAGCTGGGACTTTCCTTGCACCACCCACAACGGCGAGACTTGTGAGTTGGCAACACTGCTCTGGAAACCCCCCCTCTGGCCCATGGGGACATATATGGCTCACCCTGCATGGGGGGGGGGAGGGCAGGGCCCTGGCTCAGGGGGCTGGTTCAGCCAGAACTCCCACGGCAGGTGGCTGGAAGCAGAAACCACCGTTTTGTTTCTATTCTCAAGATGAAGGTTCTTGCATAGATAGATGCTTCCTCCTTGAGTGCTTGGCCTCCGCCCACCCAGACAGGTCAGTCTCAGCAAGCTGCTCCTGCCCCGCAGTCTGGCCCTGGAGCCACAGCTAATGAACCCCGGTCCCTGTCCCATTACTAACTGGATCCCCCACTCTACGCTCTGGGATGTGGCTTCCGTGCTACTGTTCCCTGTTGCTTAGGGACGTCCAGTCACCCCGAAGGGCTGAACACTGTGGAGCCGACGGGGGTAGCGCAGGAGGGTGTGGGCAGAGGCGGTGGAGCCCTAACCCGTGCACGCCAGGAAAACATCCTGCAGCCTCCCGTAGTGACCGAGTGCCTGTGAGACACCACTGGGACTAGCTGTGGCCTTGACATTCTCCTGCCTTTGATCCTGGTGTGCAGGAGGATCTGCTCTGCACTGGGCTCTCACTCAATCCCACGCTAACCTTTACAGCCATCTGGAACAGGCGCTGTTCCTCTTTCACAGCAGACCACATTAGTGGGAGGGAGCACTGCCTGAGCAGCTGCATTGTACGAGACAAAGAGGGGGCTGGTGCCAAGCTGTCTATCCTGGGGCAGCAGCCAGAGCGCTATTGACCGTTAGAGCGCCTTGTGTCTCACGCAGATAAACGGCTTTCTTTGCACACACAGCGCCAAGAGGGCGCCTCCCACTCAGACCTGAGCGGCGCTCCCCAGCACCTCTAGACCAGGGACCTTGGGGCTAAGGCACCAGCAGTGCTGAGTGGGGAGACGCTGATGCACGTACAGGCAGAGGAGCAGGCTTTAGGGGGGGGGGTGGTAATTCAGGTGTATGGCTGCGTGGGGAAGTTATGCCCATAGGGTGTGAATTGGGGGGGTCCATAGGTGCCCATGGGGTATTTCTGGGGGTCCATGGGGAGACCCACGTGTATGAAAGAGCCTTGCCCGTTTCCCAGCACCTACTCTTGCCAGTGGCCGCGATTTTCCTTGCAGAGGCCATTGGGTGGGTAGTGGCTGCAGAAGGTCTCCTGCACTCACCTGGGTGTAGACCAGCGGGATGCTGATCCAGTCATACCCATACAGTCGTCCGCACTGGCTCCGCAAGGTGTTTAGTTCCTGGAGGGGGCAAGATCAGAGAAAAAGGAATGGCTCCCTTCCACAGAAAAGCTACCTCCCCCTCCTATTCCTCTCCCTCCCCCGCCCCTGACTGCTCCACCACAGGGACCTTAACACCCGGCAGGGCACAATTCCCAGGTAGGGCAAGGAAGTCACGCCTAGGCTTTGCCCATTCGCAGATATTGCCCTTCCTTCCCTCTCCACCACCGGCAGGATCAGGCTTATCCCTTGTTCAAGTGGCGTCAGGAGGGGATTCCGGGCCTGGTTCTCGTCTCATACAGGTGCATAACTCCCCTGGAGGCGACGGCATTGCCGAGCCGTGTGAGAGAAGAGCCATAGTCCTTGTCTAGCATCCTGGGCCATCTCCCACAGTTGCTGTGCAAGTGAACCCCCTGGTGCCTTGGACTACCATCTCATTTTTACCCCTCCATTGGGTGATCACTATGAGCGGGTGTGTTTCCCTGCAGGGATGTGACTGGGGCAGCCCCTAAGCCTCCCCTCACCTTGCCTACTCCCTGGGCTGGGGACCGGCAGCAAGTCCCAATGAGGCAGGCAGGGCAGGTTGGTTCCCAGCGTGCCCTGTGGCTGCTCACGAACTCACGTTCAGGATGCCCTGGAGCAGCACGCTGTCCCGGATCCTGCCCTCGTTCCGCGCCTTCACAGCCAGGTTTGAGAACCACACGCAGGGGATCCAGAACTTGTTGTGGGGAGAGTTCAGGCTTTCAAACTTCTTGTGCTCCTCTGGGGTCATGAGGCCTACATGGACAACAGGCAATGTGGGAGGAAGACTAGAGAGAGCCCTGCCTCTCCTTTCCAGGTTTAGACATATGAAAAACCTGCAGGCCCCTGCGAAAGGGGAGCTGGGGGTGGACACAAACAAATCAATCTTCACATCAGGAGGTCCCATGGTGGCAGGGACATTCTGCCACTCACAGGCTGATGGCCCAGTCTCTTGTGGAAGCTCGTGTGCCTGTCTCCCCTCCAATCATCAGGCCTACTTTGGACCAAGGTGAGAGGGAAAGAGGATCCAGGTGCAGAGCCCGACCGCAGGCAGCAGAGTCTGGCTGGAGAGCTGATGGGGTGGGGATTTTGCCTTTCACTAAGTATTGCCCTGCAGCTCCGCTCTTCCCTGCCAGGCCGCCTCCCACTGGTTGCATTCTCTGGCTCCCTGTCTAGAGGTCAGAGTTGCAGAGTTTCTTTTCCGCAAGAGCCCTGTCTAGACAGCCGCTTTTTTCCGTCAAAGCTCCGAAACGGAAAAAAGCGGCAGCCATGTTAATGCAAATGCAGCGGGGAAAAATGCAAATCCCCGCTGTATTTGCAATTCCGACTTCTCTCATTTGCATCCCTTTTCCGGAAAAGGGGGCCTGTGTAGACGTAGCCCAGGTGCACAGGAAGTGTTTAGAACAGAGGAGCAGGCTCTGTAGGGTTGATGCCTCTGGCGCAGACTGCAGTTACCCCGTGTCCCCAGGGAAGCCTGTCAGAGTCTCAGGGCACTCACAGACTACCAGACCCTGAACCCCTTGTTTAGAGTGCTGGGGCCCCTTATTACTTTATAAAAAGAGGCATTAATAGAAACCTGTAGGGGACAAATGGGTGATGTGTTTGCTCTGGACCGTGCCATGCCTTTCTAAGAGGAGTAACAGCTGTCCCACCCACATCGCTCCCTCATCACAACACTGAGCACAGCCCACGCAGCTAAAGAACCTGCGCAACACTCCTGATAAGGACTGTTCTCATCCCTTTGGGGAAATAGGGAGAAACGTAGATGGGGAAACTGAGGCCCGGTACAGCTGTGATTTGCGCAAAGTCACACTGCCAATACAAGAGCTAACGCAAGCAAATTGCTGGCTTCCAAACTGCTGCTCTGAACACACCTCGGACCACGAGTCCTATCTGGTCTAGATCAGTGGTTCTCAAATGTTGGGTTGGGATCCCAAAGTGGGTCACAACCCTGTTTTAATGGGGTAACTGGAGATGGTGTTAGATTTGCTGGACGCAGGTCCAAAGCTGAAGTCTGAGGTCATCAGCCCTGAGTGGTAGGACTCAGGTTACAGGCCCCAGACTGGGGTGGTGGGGCTCAGGCGAACTCAGGCTTGGCTCTCCCCTCCTGAGGTCAGGTGGTAAACTGTCATCAGAAGGGTGTTACAGTGCAAAGAAGTTGCACTGGTCTAAATCGATATTGTCAAATGGCCTTTAAAGAGATGAAATCTATGATCATATCCCTGCTGTCTGGGGTTACCCATGTCTAAGCTGCTGTCAGAATGCTCCTGGCTAAGAATTGCCCTATGTCTGAAGTAAACCTGATGTTCAAGGTGCTGATTTTCAGACTGACAAAGACATATCATCTTCCACAAATTCAGGGAAAGCCAGGTGAAAAAGTAAAGTTGAATGAAAAGCAATGACCCTCATCGCCAGCAGGGGGCGCTACAAGCCGAGACACAGGGGAAGACCACATCTGCGGTAACTTCTGTCCCCCTTATCCCTTCCTTTCATCTGTTATTCTCAAGGGCTAGTCTAGCCTGCAAACCTCTTTCAAAAGAGGCTTTTTCGAAAAATAGCGTCTAGACTACAACCAGTACTTTTGAAAAAGCAAGCCGCTTTTTCGAAAGAGAGCACCCAGGCAATCTGGATGCTTTCTTTCGAAAAGAGCACTTTCGACAAAAGGCGTTACTCCTCATAAAATGAGGTTTACCGCGGTCGAAAAACCCACCGTGTTCTTTCGATTTAATTAAGGGTGTGTCTAGACTACAGGGTTTTTTTCGAAAAAGGTGGCCTTTTTTCAAAAAAACGTCCCCTGCATCTAGACTGCCGCCGCATTCTTTCAAAATTAAATTGAAAGAATGCAGCGTTTTTTTCGACCACGGTAAACCCCGTTTTACAAGTAAGAGCACCTTTTTTTGAAAGTGCTTTTTCGAAAAAAGGCGTTCTTGAATGCAAACAGGGCTTTTTCGAAAGAGAGCATCCAGACTGCCTAGGTGCTCTCTTTCAAAAAAGCGGCTTGCTTTTTCAAAAGAAGTGGTTGCAGTTTAGATGCTCTCTTTCAAAAGAGGCTTGCAGTCTAGACGTAACCTTACTATGCGCTTCCTCTGTCCTCCTCCAACACTCTACATTGTCAACACTCATTCCCCCCTCTGAGCATGACTTACAGTGCCTGATCATGCACAGCAGTTACTGATCATGGGCAAAATCCAGCCCACTGCAGGAGGCCCATCCAAGCCTTGCCACTTAAGCCAGGTCTACACTGTGGGGGAAGGTCGAATTAAGATACGCAACTCCACGTAGCTAGAGTCGACATAGCTTAATTTGAGTTTCCACGCCATCTCCATAGCAGGAGGTCCTTAGGAGCAAACATCTCATCAGCTTTCCTTATCCTTCGCAAGGAGCAGGAGTACTGGTGCTGATGGGGGGTGGGGGGAGAGCACCCTCTGAGTTCGATTTAGCACATCTTTACTAGACCTGCTAAATCAAACTCCGGAAGATTTACCCAATCTCCCACATAGTGAAGGCATGGCCTTAGACTCCTGCTGAAGGCTCACATAGTGCAGAGGATACAGCTGGCCCTCTGGTGGTCAGCATTCTGGGCGCAATCTTGTAAGGTGCTCAGTGACCGCTGGAGGTACTGAGCCCCTTCCTCTGGGATTTCTGGGGAACTGAGGACACCCAGCACACCCCAGAATTGCTCAGCTCAGCTCATGAGTGAAGTACAACAAAGTGCGGCTAGGAGACCATGCAGACTAATGCGAGTTTGGCTACTGACTTCAAAGGGAGCAAGAACCCTGTTCTCCACAGGGGCCCTACAGTCACAAACTAGAGCCCGCAACTACAGCTTTCTGGCGAACTCTGCAAAGGCCACAGGATCAGCCCCGCAAGAACATAATGCTGTGTGTGTGTGCGTGTGTGTGTGCGCGCGTGCGCTATTTTGAAGCTCAACAGGAGACAACATGATTTGCTAGGACCGGGTCTTTCTCAAAGATGTAGTCTCTCCTCAGTAGAGGTTGCGAGGGGGCTAATGACATAGGGCTCAAATCTGAGCAATTTTGGGGTGTGCCGGAGGCCCTCAGTTCCCCAGAAATCCCAGAGGAAAGTGCTCATCACCTCCAGCAGTCAATCAGCACCTTACAAGATTGTGCCCCGAATGCTCTTTGCCTGGTCCTTGAACATCTTGTTCGGGACAGGTGGATTAGTTTGGGTTTCATGGATTGTCCCTGGAGCCAGGAGAATTCCAGGGCGAATTTTGGTGTCATGGGTTCCTGCCACTGTTTCCACCCCACCTCGACCCAGCCAAATCCCTCCCCCCTGAGGACTGTAGTGACCACACGAAGGGCAGCAAGGCACCCACCTGCCCTCACGATGTGCTCGGTGGTGGGGAAGCGCTTGTAGACGGCGGTGCTGACGGAGCGGAGGATCAGCACGCTGCAAAGGTTGCTGTAGCGCATCAGGGTGCGCCGCAAGAGGCGCCCGTACTCGTCCTGCCCGTCCACGTTACTGGAGACCAGGTTCATGATGCGGTCGGGCCACGGGATGCTCTCGTACTGTCCCCACCAGCGAGATACTACCAGGGCCACGTAGAAACCTAGGGTGGAATTGGCCACGTGAGCCCATGCGGCTCCTTGTCTGATGTGGCAGGGTCTGCGGGAGAGGAGGAGCTAGCTGCCTCCCCAAGGGCATCCCAATGGCACCATCCCATTCCCCAGCCCCACACGCCTTACCCAGCACGAAGGAGACCGGGATCAGCTCCGCATAGTTGTTGCAATACAGAGCCAGCTTCTCAAACATCAGCCTCTGGCTGGCGTTGAGCATCAGCCTGCAAAGGAAGCACAGAGGCACAGTCTCACGCTTCCCAGCCTGGGTTGGGGGGAGTCCATGAACAAAGCCCCTCTGCTCTTGGACCAAGATGGACGGTCCATGGGGAATCACCTGGCTTGTGAAGGCAGGAGACGTGTCCTCCAAGGGAGCTCCCCTCTGTCCTTCCTGGGGGCCATGTCCCATAAAATGCCTGGCCCTCCCTTATAGATGTCTGAGCTACAGGAAATGACCCAGTGACCAACTCAGGAGACACCGGCAGTGAGGCAAACCCACAGCCAAACTGAGGCTGCCGGCAGAGGCACTGCAGGGAGCCAGCCAGCCATCAGTCTCACGGTAGCAACCTATCACCAGGCACAGCCTGCGTCAGATGGTCCCAAGTGCCCAAGACTCACGCACCACACTCCAGCTGCACCCCCCACCCATCCCTGCCCTGTCCCTGCCCTGCAGCAGCCTCACTCCAGGCTCGCCACTACGGCTGACACCTCCTCCCCCAACCTTTAGACTCTGAATAGCTGGCTTCGACCTCTAGTGCGTCTGGACTCTGGCTTTGGTACCAGCTGCCCTTGTCCCTGCACTCTGACCACTTGCCTTCCAGCCTTGGCCTGCGCCTGCACTCTGGCTCCGGTTCCGAGCCTGGCTTGTCTTTGGATGCTGATTCCGGTTTTGACCCTAACCTGTCCCCAGATCTTGATTCTAGGACCATACTTGCCCTGTGACTAGAAGAGTAAAATCCTCTTTAATTGGTTAAATACTCTATTTAACCAGTTAACTGGTTAAAGAGGGGTCAGCGCAGGGCTGGCCTTACCATGAGGCGAACTGAGGCGGCCGCCTCAGGTGCCAGACTGTGTGGGGGGGGCGCCACTAGTTCACACTTTTCGAACAAGGCATTTTAAGTTGTTAGTTCTTCTTTATTGGGGTAGGTAGCAGAGCAGGACCATGAGAGGCGTAGAACAGGAAGAAGGCAGAATTGAGACCTTTCAAAGTTTTGGCCCAAGCGAGGGGGCATGGGGGTGTCATTTGAGCTCCTCGCCTCATGTGCCAAAATGTAGTGGGCTGGCCCTGAGTCAGCAAGGGGGCATGCGGTAGGGGAGCTGCTCCAGCCTGGGGGTAGGGGGGGAGAGAGGGGGAATAAGGAGCGGCAGGGTTCTGTTGGCCCCATGCAGGAGGGTGGGCTGCTCCTAGGTACCAGTTAATCATCACCCAGTAAGCATCACCTGTTAAGGGTGATGCTTACTGGGTAACCTCTTAACCAGTTACCCATTCACATCCCTAACTGACCCATGCTGTAGCCTCTAGGCCTATCGAAAGCCAGGCCTGCCACCTGCTGTCCTGCTCAGTGAGCAATACACCCTGTCCCGGCCAGGAGAGGCACAGTGGCCAATACAGAAATGTGCAATGCCAGAAAGGCGACACTGAGCTGGATTTGGCACCAACGTGAATTTACAGCCATTGTAATCTCTGCCCTGATGCCTGTCGGTCTGTCTCAAATAGCAGCAAACTGGGAAGGGGCCACTTCTGCCTTTATGCAGAGCTGCTGTCCCACCTCAGCCTCAGCAGGACCTAGACACACCTCCGGGTGCCAGCCGAGTGATTTTCCTTCTAGGGCAGGGCTACTCAACATGTGGCCCGTGGCCCATTTGTTAGTGGCCCGTGATGCAGTTTGGGTTTAGGCTGGGCTCAACATGCTGCCTGTGGGTGAGAGCCAAAACAGAAAAAGGAGTCAATATAATGGCCTTCTGTTGATATGCGTTTTAGTAGTTAAATTCCGAGACTGTCATTGCTCATTAAAAGTGCTGTCATATGGGTAAATATTGCATTTTATTACTATCATCAGAACTGACTTAAATGGGGCCTGCATGTTGTGTAGTCTTGCCTTAATCTTTGTATTCATGCCCATCTGTGTGAAAGAACCTATTTGCATACATTTGCATATATATTTGCATGTATATGCACCCACACTAAGTTGCGGCCCTTGGCATGTTCTGTGAGTATCCTTTTGACCCTTGGGGCTTCCAAAGTTGAGTAGCCCTGCTCTAGGGGTACATCTACACAACACGGCTATCTCGGGATACCGGAGGTATTCCAAAATAGCTACCTTGCCTCCAAGGAACACGCCCATTATTTTGAAATATTTTTCAAAATAACAGACATACTATTTCGCTATCCCTGTAAACCTCGTTGTGTGAGGGTTAAGGGATGGCTGGAAATAGCGCATTGTTTTGAAATTTGGCACTGTGTAGGCAGGCTAAATTTGGAAATAGCCTATTTGAAATAAAAGGGAAATAAGATACTCAATTTGTGTAGGGCAAATTGCGTATCTTATTTCGAGTTTGGAGTGCAGTGTAGACGCACCCGAAGACACAAAGGAGTCACAGAATACACGACCGTCCCCCCCCACCTGACCAGAATCCACCACCAACCAGCCCCAGCCATTGTGTCGGCTCCATAAGCGACACCAGAGGAAGTGCCAGGCTGTGCCATGTCGGGGATCGCATCCCAAAAGCACCCTTCAGGGGCCATCCCCGGTAGGTCTACAACCTAAGTCCAGAGAAACCATCCCCCTGGGGGGTAGTTCCTGTGTGCACGCAGCCAGCTGACCTGCATTGGTTTAACTACACACTGCTCTCCTGGAAGGATGGGGATCCATCATTAAGGATGTCTTTGACAGTGGTCCCTGAAGTCATGGATTCCCTGGTTTTCCGAGAACTCCGTGACTTCTGCAGTGGCTGGCCCCACGGCTGCTGGGGCGATTCCAGGGCCGGCGGAATCAGCCGCTGCTTGGGTGGCCTCAGGCAGCTGGACCCGGGTGTTGCCCTGGAGCAGTGATCCAGGAGCAGCAGCAGTGGGTCCCAGGGCCATACACCCTTCCCCAGAAGCGGCAGCTGTGGGAGCCCATTCCCCAGAGTCCCTGCAGCACCCTAGAGTCTCCCACAGCCCCTCCTCTTTAGTCAGGGGTGTTCATAGTACAAAGCAGGGACAGGTCACAGGCCAGGAAGGTTTGTTTATTGCCTGCAACCCGGCCATAAAACTCCCTGTGAGTAACTCATAGCCGTGTGCATCAGACATGACCTACTTTCCCTCCAAGGAGACCCCATGCTTCTTCCAAGGAGGAGGGGCTCCCCGGCTTGGGTGTATTTCACTAGTGACCCAGGAGATGCTAGTAAGGAAAAGCTTTCCGCTACTAACCTCTGTTGGAGCAGTGGGGAACATGGTGGATGGGTGATCCCATGGCTTAGAGAGGCAAGTCCTCCTAGACCCCCCCCCCCTCCGAGCCCATGCTTCTCCCACACTGTGGCCTGCTGGCCCCTGCCGCAACCCCTGTCCCCTACCTCCCCCCCATGTGGCCTGCTGGCCCCTGCCCGGCCTCCTGGCCTTACTCCCCAAGGTGGCTGCTGGCCCTTGCCCCCTCCCTGCCCCAGTATAGCACCCCCAGCCTCTCCTGGCCCCGGAGCTCCAGAGAACATGGCACAGGGCAGGGCATAGGTGGGGCCAGTTTGGGAAGGCAGTGCCTTCTGTTGCCTGGGATACCCACCGCCCATGGTGGGGAAAAAGCTTCCCTCTACACTTTTCACCCGATCCAGGGAGCAGGTCTTGGGAAGTGGAATGTCTATGATGCATCTTCACCGACACTGCTCCTTCTCAAGGCCAGGAGCTACCCCGAACGCTCCTTGCCCGGTTCCTTTCCCCCCATGTAGCATTGCCCCTCACCCGCACTGCCCCCACACCTGTGGGAACAGCAGGCAGAGTCTGGCTAGCTCTCCTGGGGCTTGGAGGAAAGAGGAAGCTTACCTGTAAGTGAGGCTGATGCTGAAGTAGAAGGTGATGAAGATGAAGAACTCGCAGTAGAGGAGTTTGTAGATACTCCCTTTCCATCGGAGCAGCAGCTGCGAGAAGGTGCCCAGACGAGCATCAGCTACTCGATTTGTGTATGTCACCGTCATCACAGAGCCTGTGCGAAACAGAACATGGAGACCCTGCGGCCGTCAGAAGGACCTGCGAGGGGGAGAAGGAGGCGGGCCGGCGGGTGAGAGCCAGGGACTGAGCTGGTGAGGGATTGCTGCGCAGTGCAGGGACACTCTCCAGAAACAGCACGTCTAGGAGTCCATCCCAACTATGCTCAGGCTCCTCCCGCCCTGGGGCCACACCAAAGACCCCTTCAGGGAGGCACAGAAACCCAATGCAGAGAATCAGGGCAAAGCCTGTTTCTCAAAAGCTAACGCAACATCGGGAAGCAGAGAGGCCAGCCGATGAGCGGGGTGGAGGTGGGCAGCTGAATTTCCAATGACCGAGGCTGACGCTAAGCCCAGGCACTTTAATGCAAAAGGCGAGAGCTCTGTTTTCCGGGATTTACCATTATCTAGCTAGGTGTTTGTGCCAGGCCCATCGCCTCTGTGTCTGGGTGTCTGCAGCATTTGTGGATTTGCCCTCTCAGGAAAGATGAATCTTTGTGCAAAAAGGCACCACGTTTTTCATAGGTTTTTTCCCTAAGGACTCTTCAAAGGATCCGTTGCAGAAAGCCAGGGCCAGACTGGTCTTGTAACACAGATCCATAGCCAGTAGGGCTGCCAGATGGTTTCAACAAAAATACCAGACACACATGACATGACATCACAATCTACATCACATCTTATTTAGAAAATACCGGACGCTTATATTTTCTCACTTATATTTTCTCCATTTGTTTCCCGAACAGAAAGCTCAAATACTGGACTGTCTGGTTCAAAACCAGACACCTGGCAACCCTAATAGCCAGCCACCTAACCCGCTGCCTTCTACAGCAGAGGAAACCTGGTTGCAAGGAAGAAGCTTGACAGGGTCCTGTGCTGTGGGGGAAGGTGATGGTGGGTCCAAGTCTCTTTGCAGGGAGTAACAGAGACAGTTACCAGGACAATCCAATCTGCTGCAGAGATGCAGGGGAAGGATTGGCCAGCTTTACACTTTTCTTCCTTCCTCCTCCACCTCTTCCTTCCTCC
>CM057848.1:111045420-111061131 GCA_030068395.1 Apalone spinifera
GGGTAAAGGTAGAGTCAGAATATAGATTGGTGGAGAAGGGGAGGGTGGGAGCGTGTTAAGACATATTTTAAACCAGGCTTGGGCATGTATCCAAGGCTAAGCGGGGATAGTTTAAACAGATCAGAGTACAGCAAAGCGTGCTGATCCTCAGAAGTATGCTCACCCACAAACGAAAGCTCTGGCTTGAATTGCAGCTCTTTGATGAGCTTAAGTGAGTGTGGGTGTGTGTGGTGGCGGCGGTGCTGGCTGGGGTGTGGAAGGAAAAAGTCATCCACATATTGTTGTCCGTCCTGCTCCAGTCACAGCTCTGAGGAATTCTCCTCCTCCTCCACCAGGACAACTTGTCCAAAGAGAACGTGTGAAGGGTGGAGGCAATGGAAAGCTTCCTGTGGCTGAATTCTCCTCAGACTGTGTGGGTGGGGGGGACCCCTCCTTTGATGGATTGCCCTTCCTTGCACTTTGTCAGCATCACGGTTTACGGCTTTCCGGTGTTTATTTTATTTGACATTTCACTCTGCATTTCTACTGGGGGAGGTTTTGAGGTCAAGTCATCTCTGGAGTACATTCCAAAGCAGAGAATTGGCTCCTTGTTGGCAGCCAATACATATGCCTTAGTCTATTGACTTCAAAGGGCTCTGGATCAGGCCCTAGATTGGTCCCTGCTGCCCAGACAGCTTTCACCAGCACTAAGGTGACTGAGGAAGGAGTCCCCTTGACTTCAGAGGGCTTTGCCTCAGGCCGCTGTGGAATTAAGGATCCATGACAATGAAACCAATGATCAGACGGGGAGAAAAGGGCACATCCCCTCCTCCCCCATGTGTCTAAGTGCTGAAGGGCAGCTCTTGGTAACAGCACAGCAGCATCTGACCTCTTCCTGCCAGGCTTGAAAGGGGGCGTCTATCCACCTCCAGCAAGGCCATGTCCCTGACACCATGCTGAGGGTAGGAGACAGTACCTTGTGCAATAACATGCCCCAACACCACCTCGGGGTGACTCCCGCTGCACAGTAGAGAGAGGGGTGAATTGATAATAGCAAACACTCCATTCTTTTTTCCAACCATGAATTGCTTGTGAGCAGCTAACAATGTTCTAATGCCGGGGTGGGAGGGAACCTTTTTTGGCTCAGGGGCCGCTGACCCACAGAAAAATGAGTCCGGGGCCACATACAAGTGAAAAGGGTGGAAAAAAGCAAAACCCTCACTGACATGGCCCCTGACTGAGAAGGAGAAAAACACTCCCCACACTCCCCTCACACACCAGAACCTAGGGGGGCCCAGTTTAGTAGATTTTGGGTGCTCCTGCCCGAAGGTGGGGCAGTGGAAGGCATCATTGTGGTCTCCTCAGTGCTTGCGGGGATCATGAGCCTTGGGGGCCGGATCCAGGCATGTCGGAGGCCACCTCCGGCTGGCCTGAGGTTCCTCACCTCTGTTCTAATGTTTATTTGTTATACAAAGTATTCACTGAACTGTTATCTAAAAGTAGTCTCAACTCATTAGAACTAAATAATACAAAAAGGGCAAGCCGGGTCGGTTGGTTGTACAAGACCTAGATCCTGTGTGATATCATTTCTGTTCCCTGATTGGATGAACCTAACTCCTAGGATCAGAAGTGTATTATGAAGATCCAGGTTGGTGAACTCAAATGTTGCTTCCTGTGAATCTTTTCTAATAGTTACTAAAAACTGGTTCTTTTTGCAACTTTGCCTGCCCAGGAAGCTTGTTCCCAGAATGTTCCTGGAAAATGAAGACACAAGTTGCAAGAACATCAGCTTTCACAGATCCAAATAAAGGCACAGGGAGAACGTTCTGCAGTATTTGCCAAGTAGTAGCTAGTGACCGCGCCTGCCTCTAAACAGAACCCGCCCCTAATGCTGTTGGGTGGATGGATCTGTCCCAATTTTGAAAGACAGTACAGCATCCCCTGACCCCATACTCGAGTGCGGGGAGACAGAGCATGCCCAGGATTGGAAGACAAGCCATTCAAGCAGCACCTCTCCAACCATATTATTAAATCATAATATTTCATCATGAATCACGTGGAGGGAGGAAATGTGTCCAGGCTATGAAATCAGCCCCTCCAGTAGCACAGTGTCTGTTAATGGCATTGCAATTAGGTTTCTAACACAACCTTGAGTGCATGATAATGATAATAGTACTAATAATTCATAGTAAGTGACCCCACCGTAAAACTGATGCAATGAAATACCAATTCAAGCCCTGCAGGCATCTACTGGACAGATTAATTCAAGTTACACAGTGAGAAATGTAGATAGGGGATTCTTTTTCCAAATTCATGAAGATTTATCCATATTTAAAGCTGCTAACTTTTGTCTACTTGTGAATGTGTTACCCCAAATTAGGTTCAGCGCTTGTGCATGCACACACACACACACACACACACACGCTTGAAGAACACTCCTTGCTGATGCAATTAAATTGCAGAAGCCCTTGAAAACACGCAACCAGCCCTCCTCCTGGGGAGTGGAGCTGGGAAGCTAGTGGGAAATATGCCTTGCTGACCATCTCAAAGACCAGCTCGGAGACCTTCTGTCACAAAAAGGAACACACACACATGCAGTGGTATGGCTCTTCCTGATGCAACTGCTGTGCCAGCCTATTTTGTGTTGCATTGCCAGTGACAATTAGCTGAGTCTCAGCCCGCACCGCTACACCACAAAGCTGCACAGCTGGGACCTTTGTCTGCCACATCGATAACTCCTCTCTCAATGTCCATTGTACGCGTACCTTTTCAGTTGTGTTTTGAGGACTAAGAAGGCTGGTGGCAGCTTTAACTGTTCCACAACCTGCCCACACAGCGGCTACGCACACACACACTCACATAGCTATCTCGGGGACCTATTACCCAGAGCTGGCTGGGCGGTGTGTCTGGCAGACGTTCCCTTCATGTCTCAAAGCGCCGTGGGAGACTCTTCCTTACATAACTCAAATGCAGGATAAATTTTTACCAAACATGGAAAACTTAAGCTCTTCTCTATGTAAATAATGGCTGTTTCCCACCTCCATCTAATTCCTTTGCTGCAGGCACAGGGCATGGACTGTTTCCCATGTTGGTTTTTTTTTTTTCTTTTACTCTGAATGGTGACGGTAGTTTCCCTGCCATCCTGCCCATGGGAGTGGAAATATTGCAGAATGGGACTGGACAGGCAGCTTTTTCTGCCATATGGGGTGGGGGATGGCAGTGCAAGATCCGTGTTGGGATCTGGGATAGACAAGCAGAAAGAGATTTTAAAAACCCCAGTCGTTGCAAATCATGCACACTGAGTCAGCACAGCCACTGGCCCGGCATTCTGTAGCAGCAAGGGTTGTGCTCCTAGCATCTACACAGCCACTGCCTGGCTACTCACTGAACTGGTCTGGTCATGCCGTTTGGAATAACAATCATAACCGGACGCGGATGGACATTTACCAGCTCTCACAGCCCTCAGGCCAACAGACCCTGTTGAGTGCCTCCAGCAGAAAGACAAATGCTAATACACCCTGGGGATGTGCATGGTACAATACCGTAGATAGATCACACCGGCAGTCCCTGGAGGAATTTCTCCACCCATGTGATAAAGCCCCTGGGTACTTACCGACACAGGCTTCCTGACTGCGCCGAAGACTTGGGAAGTTTGGTTCTGCATGTGTCTTTGCTGGGTCCTTTGTCGGCACACGAGACCCCCCTCCTTCCACTGCCCCCCCGGCTCATGGGGGATTGAACCTGACAGAGACTGGGTGCTCTAAGGAGCCTGGAACCCACTTGGGAGCTGCAGCCGGTCACTTGATTCTTTAATCCTGCTCCCATTACAAAAGAGACTCTTGTCTTTTGCGCCTTCTAATCTTCAGAGTAAGCCCCGTGTGTTTACAGAGGCAGCTGGGGGAGGAGGGAGACTGGGCTGGCTGCTTGGCTGCTGCTGCTAACTCCTGGCACAGCCGTGGTGGCCACAAGAAGAGAGGCATTTTCCTCTAATTCTTTCCTGTTTGGTTCCTTCCTGTATGTCACGGTCTCACAGGAGCCCCCGGGGATTAAGAGGGGCTGGAATTTTCCACAAATGCCATAAAAGGCCTTTCCCTCATGACCTACATGACCCTCCTATGGCCCAGCTCATACTTGGGTGCGAGAGGGCAGGAAGCTTTGCACCTGTGACCAGAGAGATGTATGGGTGCCCCCATCCAGTGCTCTGTCTGCCCCACCAACCCCAGCCTTTCATCCGGCCTGTGATTCCTCCGCTCCTGCACTGCTCAGCACCATGGGGGAAAGTCCAGCCATGGGGCTTTCCTTACTGCACAGCCGTTCTCTCCTCATCTGACTCCTGCCCTTCCAGCCTACATGGATGCTCCTCTACCATCTGCACACCTCTCAAAGCCTCTTCCCATCCCTGCCCAGAGCCTTGCCACTGTCTCCGACCATGTGCCCAACTTTAACCCCCTCCTCTGAATGTCTGATTCCCCTGAGTCCTTTCCTCTCTCCTCTGGCTACTCTCCAGCAGCCTCGTAGAGAATCTGGGAATCTCTGACATCTTCGAAATCCACCCTCAGCCCTCTTTGCCTGCCCTGCTGTTGCCTTGTTCCCATCCTAACTTTGCCTCTAAATTCCTTCAGTGCACTGACTGTTCTCACACTCCTGATTTCCTCTCCTCTAGCTCTCATGGGGTACAGCTACACTGCAGCGTTATTTCAGTATAACTGACGTTATTCCGAAATAACGAAGTGCGTGTCTACATTACAAGCCTTTATTTTGAAATAATGTCGAGCTGGAGGACTTCTTACTCCAACTCCTGTAACCCTCATTTTATGAGGAGTAAGGGAAGTTGGAGGAAGCGTGTTCTTCCTTTGACTTCCTGCAGTGTAGACAGCGCCAAAAGCCGAATTAAACTATTTCGATTTAGCTGATGTTGCGTAGCTTAATTTGGCTTTAGCCCTGCTGTGTAGACATACTCATGGTTCCCTGCAATCTGGCCTCTGCTTCCTTTACTCTTCTGAAACCATTCTTCATCCCCATAACCTCTTCTTGACCAAGCCTTGTCCTGTTCTTCCTCCATCAATCTGCTACATCATTGCCTTCTTTCCCTCCTTCTTCCTGTTCTCTCCTTGGGTTCCCCTGGCTCTAATATCTCACACCCAACTATTCATTCAGTTTTTTCTGCAGTGGCTCCTCCTCTCATCTGCTTTCAGTGATGTTCCTCCTGACTGAGCCACCTACTTACTTCACCTTATCCTCTCTCTCTAGGTAACCTTTTATGCTCTACCATCTATTGTCTCAGTGCTGATGACTTTCAACTTCCAGCCTTTCCCCCTCTGCTCAGTCTTTCTACTCTACCTGCTTCTCCAACAGCCCTTCCTGGAAGTCTAACTGTTCCTTTAAACTCTGCAACACAGACATGGAGAGCAGCCCAGCTCAGGGAAGGCTCAATCACAGGGAATTGGCTAGGACCAAAACCCCAGATAAATCTATCTTACTCTGCATAAAAGTTTAATACAGAGCAAGTGCATATATTGTTCACTCCCTCTACCAATGAAAGAGTGAGATGCACAGCTGTCAGGTAACAATTATTTACATTGGGTTTAATAGTAAACAAAAGTGATTTTATCAAATATAAAAAGTGAGCTTCAGGTAGTTACAAGTGATAGGCAGATCAAATTAAGCTACTAAGCTAAATAAAATAGAACACTTCAGGTAAGCTTAATCCTCCCCACTGTTCAGCCATAGATGTTTCCTGCAGTCATTTTGGTGGTAAGCAGGGGGTGTCTTGGTGTCCCCCAACTGCTAACTCTCCTACTGTTTGGGTCCTTGCCCATAAATAGATTTTGCCCAAGGCAAAAGTGACTCCTCTGTGTTCAACTTCAAGCCTTTCACATGCCCATAGAAAAGTACCACATTCAAAATGGGTTCCAGCATTAAGTGACCTGACTACATGTCTTGGCAGGACCAACCATAATCTAGGCTTACAGGAAAAACAAGACTATTCACAAATCATTGTCTTGAGCACTGGGCTGTTAAGTTCCTTGAGTACTACTAAAGGCTTTCATTAGCACATCTAGTTATAGAAATAGGTTTATAACTCATATTTCTAACTTCAAAAATAAGAATGATACATACGCACACACAGAATATACACATGCAGGGGATTACAAGATCTCCAATGATAGGTTACCTGACACATTTTGCATAAAGTATATTTAAGTTAGGCATATTCATGTTCAAAAACATATTTCCATAAAATATGAAGGTGCAATGTCACAAGACCATCCGCAAGGGGTGCTAGACAGGAAAGAGCAGTGATACCACGTCCAGTCATGAGGGGACACTCCTGCAGTGAGTGAACTATTCAACAACAAATAGCCCTGAAATCCAATCAATTTTATTTTCTCCGGACTGAGTTTTGGAGCAGAAGAAAATCACAGGCTACAGAAGTGTTGTTTAATGGGCATGAAGTCAGGGTACCGGGGTTCTATTCCCAGCAAACATCATGAGATGCTGTGTGATATTGGGAAAGCCTTTTCCCCTCTCACTGTGGCTGTCATCCCCTAGCACAATGGAGCTCTGGTATTACGTGCTGCTCTAATACTAATATTATTCATGGAAATTATTAGTTACCAGCTGTTACAACGGACAGTTTATATTTTCTGTAAAGAGAGCATTGTGGTAACCTGATGTCTGGCCTGCTCCACAGAGTTAGGCAGAAAAAATCGATGCAAGATCATAGAATCATAGAGCTGGAAGAGACCTCAGAAGGTCATCAAGTTCAGCCCCCTGCTCTAGGCAGGACCAATCCCAACTCCAGCTACGTGAATTTTTCTTGGGCAGCCCCACAGCAGGAGGTCAATGGGAGAAATGTTCCCATCAATTTCTCTTACTCCCCATGACAGCTTGGAGTACCACAGTCAACAGGAGCATCCTCAGCATTTGATTTAGCAGGACTTTACTAGACTCACTAAATCGAACCCCAGAAGATCGATCGCTGGAGCATTGATCTTCCAGTGAGTAGAGACAAGGTCTTAGGTTGACTCAAGGCAGTTTACATTGGCCTGACAAAGGGTCTATGCTTAAATTTTGCTCCCAACGATGTAACTGCCCAGCTCTGCTGACACAAAGTGCAGACACGCACGGTAATTACGCGGGAGGCTGTATGCCAACTAAGATGGGTCAACTTAAGTTTGGAGCATAGACATGACCTGAGGAACCAGGGCATCCTTTAAAATGTGGTAACCAACGCTGTTTGGGCCAGCAGAAGGGGTTGGCACAGGGACCTCCAGCACATAAAGACTGAGTGGCTGCTGTAAGGGATTCACGCCTCTAATTTGCTGCTATAAGGGATTCATAAACCCCTTAGGAAGCATTAGAAGTGAGGAGCTTCCTGGGAGAGTTCTGTGGAGAACAGGAAGTGAGGCAGGCCGTTAGTGCTGTGGGTTGGAAGGAGCCAGCCCATCACAGGCTGTTCTAGGTAGCTCGGCAGCTGGTCTCACTGTAGCGTGGCCAGTGGCGCTGAAGTCCGAGGGCCAATGTTCTGCATAGGAGAGTTATTGAGGGGCACCAGGAAAATGGGGGATGTGCAGAGCTGGGCTGCAGCCACCTGGACAGAGCCCCAAGTTAAATACTGGGTTCGCCCCTTCCCCTTGGGTGTTGGGGTAGCCCTGTATTTAACCCCTTCTTTGCTAGTTCATAGTGCTGGCATGTGACAGGGCAGGAGACTGAACCCCCAGCAGTGCAAACTATGGGGGAACAAATTGCTAGTTGCTTGTGTCTCTTCATACGAGGAACATTGGACTCCAGGAGACTTTGCTGCCCCCATCCGAGAGGAATTTAGCAGGCAGCCTGCGGCTCTGAACTGCTGCTGCGGGCACAGCACAAAACTATGTTGTATTTCATATCAAGGTAAATAACGCTGGGGCTCCTTGCCGGCTGAGGGCATTATTCCCTCTTCCTGGCTCCCCTCCCCAGCGGACCTCAGCCCTTCCAGCCACTGGCTGCCCAGAGCAAACAGCCAAGTCCATACCCACAGCACTGTTGTGCTGCCAGGAGAGAAACCGGGCTGGCCTTTATTTTATTGTTTAGTGCCCCTTTGCATGTAATAGCCATAGATCTCAAAGCACTTCGCAAAGTCAGGCAGGATCATTGCGGGAGCAGGGGTGAAGGGGCTGAGCCCTGGAGAAGAGAAATGACTGGATCTCTGCACTCGGTGACAACCTTCGGACAAACTTCCCTTCCAGCGGCTCATTGAGACTAAAGCAGTCCTTGGAAAGAGGCTGCTGCCTTCGCGAGCTGTCAGTGAACAAACTGGTTTCTTGAAGAATAGATTGTGAAACTCAGCAAAGTCTATTTGGTTTAGTTTGCGGTCCGTTTCACTTCCCGGCTCTGAAAGCTGCCATGTTTGGGCTGCAAAGGCTGCAGGGAAATATTTATGTTTCCAAGGCAGTCTGCTAAGGGATAGGATAAAAACAACAGTCATGGAAACTTTGCTGGGGCGATATTATGTGAATGCTGGATTTGCCATTGGAGGTGGCAGTGAACCCTTTGCTAAAGGATGCAACTGCTGTGTGTGTCTTTATCTGGACCTCAAGCTGCCCCCAGGCTTCATTACAAGCTCACAATTTTCAATGGTCTCTCGCAGGGAGATGTTGGGCCTAGCTTTAAGTGGTTTATGATTCTACTTCCTAACCAGGGGTATTGAGGAATTGTGTACTGGGGTTTATTTGTGACGTCTAATCTCCTAAGGCATGAAGCGGGAGCGCTCTGTTTCAGCAGAGAAAACAGAGCTATGTGTCTCACCCCAGCCTTATCCCCCCTCCCCCCCTGCCGCTTGCCCTTGTCCCCAGCCAAACCTTTCCTTGAGTTCTTATTCATGGGAGTTCACAGCCTTTCATCTTCTCCCAATTCTGCAAATGTTTTGCTTTGAGTTTCAGCTCCCACACAGGTGTGAGAGAAGAAGGATGGTCTGGTAGGTTAGGCATTGGATGGTGAATCAAGAAATCAGAGTTCAAGTTCTGTCTCAGCCACTGATTCCCTGTTGGATCCAGGGCATGTCACTTAATCGCTTTGTGCCTCAGTTCGCAATCTGTAAAATGGGGATAATGATCCTTCATAGGTTCTAAGGTCAGAAGGAACCTTCAGATCATCTAGTCTGACTTCCTGATTATCACTGGACATTAAATTTCACTCAGTTACTCGGCGGTGAGGTGCGGTGAGGTGCACCTTTGGCCTCTCTTTCCATGGGCCAGGCCCACACTTGCAGGTCTCCCAGCATGGAACCCTGTGATTCACCCCCCTGTTAGACTATGTTTCCTAATTACAGCTCTCCTGTTGACAAACTGTGTTTCTTTAGCTGGCCCAGCTGGTTTGGTTCCTGCTTTAGACTTCCCTGCAGGAGCTGTGAACAGTATGAAAATGCGGTGACTCCCAGCAGCTTATTGAAAACCCAGCATTGTTAATGTATCCACGGGAACATGAGCACAGTCGGAGAGCAAAGGGTTAAAACTACACATCACCTGCATATAGTTGTTTTAGAGCTGAGCACTTCTCTCAAGCCCTAGTTAAGTCCCAATTATCGCAGGAATCCTCCTGCTTCTGGGCACTGGGTTACAGTCTGTTCCCCTGCAGACACTCTCCCTCCTTCCCCCTCAGCTTCCCGACAAAGCTTTACCCGTACTTGCCTCCAAGTTCTTTCCTGTAAGGGCTCCCTGCTTGGATTTCCCCTCTCCCTCAGGGTTCCTAGTCAGCCTGTTGATCAGAGCTTAGTGGAATACCTTCAAAGCAACTGACACCTGTGTTATTTAAGCATCACCAAGGGGGGCTATCCAAAGCCACTGCCTGCTTCTTGCAGAAAAGCAGTGTTGAATTTCCCAGAGATATGTAAATCCACAATTCCTGGCACACGGGGAACAGACAGCATGACTAATCAAAGCAACAGAGGTACAACTCACATTCATAACAATGCTACGGAATGATACCGCCTGCATTCTTCCCATCTCCTGTTGGGCTACAGCAGCTGGTTTTCAAACTATGGGTCCTGACCCAGTCCTGGCCTGTGGAATGTCCGGGGCTGGGTCTCGTTGCTGCAGGGGGTTCAGGTGACCAGTGGGGGAGCTAAGGCAGCTGCCTCCTGTCCTGGCACCTCAGGCTGTGCTGCACCCCAGAAGCTGCAGGCAACAGGCTTGGCCCTAGCCCTGGGGTGGGAGGGAGAGCACACAGGGATTCTATGCATTGCCTCTGCCCCGAACACTAGCTTCACACTCCCATTGGCTGTTGGCTGCTTCTGGGGCGCAGCATGGTCTGCGGTGCCAGGAGAAGCAGGAAACCTGCCTTAGCACCCCCTCACAAAGTAAGCCCCTCCTGCCCCATCCCTGACCTCCCCCAAAGCCGGAGTTGACTCCTGCACCTCAAAGCTCTCATCTCAGCCCCATCCTAGAACCCACACTCTAGTCACATCATGTTGGGTCACGGTCATCAATACATTTTCTTCAACTAGCTCATGAGAAAAAAAAAAGTTTGAAGCCCAATGGGAGAAAGGCCATTTTCTAGTTTTAATCAGTAGACACGGACCAACTCCTAGCCAGAGATTGTACCAGGAGCTTGCAGTCTAAACAGACTGGAAAAATCCACACCTCTGTGTGATGCAGCTAAACCAACCCAAGCCCTAGTGTAGACAGTGCTACTAGGGCCTGGTGTAGACAGTGCTAGTAGGGCCTGGTATAAACAGGGCTAGATTGACGCAAGAATTCTCCTGTTGAAACAGCAACCACTTCTCGGGGAGGTGCAGCATCTATGCTACGCCAATGAAACAACCTCTCTCATTGGTGTAGGTAGGGTCTACACTGCAGTGGCCCCAGAGCCCCGGGTGAGGCAGTGCAGCTGCATTACTGTAGCATTTTAAATGTAGACCCACCCGAAGGGCTAGCTTTGTGAAGGCAGTTAGGTGCCCAACTCCCATTTCAATAAACAAGAATTAGGTCCCCCCATACCTTTAAAAAATCTAGACTTAAAGGAAGTAGGCCAGGAGGAGAGCTGGAAAATGAACCTAGATTTCGTACTTCCCAGCTCAGTTCCTTACTATAAATCCAACCCTCCTCCCTTCCACTGTTGTCTGAACCTGATAGGGATGACAAAGCGCAGACAGGGATTATGTTAGGGGAGGGGGCAGTGCAGTGCTCTTTCCTTCACTCCTCCTCCCCAGCCCCGTCTGGGTAAGCAGCACTTCCTCCCAGCTCCCCCTCTTCTCTGTCTGCCTTAACCCCTGGCTTCAGGTTAATCCCTGCAGAATCATCCACATGGCTCTGGGAGGTGCAAGGTCCCAGTCCCCTCTCTGGAGCCTCTTGCATAGCTTTGAGCTGGCTGGAAGCACCAGGATGTTGTTAGGTCTTGCGTCAGTGCCCAGACCAGGCTGTTTCTGGCCAGCAGTCACATTACCAATGTGGCACTGATGTCACAACTGTGCCAGTCCCCTGCTCTTCCGGTGGCTTCATTTGGGAATGTTCTTGTTGAAAGTTGTCTCTCGGCCCAGACTGGCTCTTTCATCCCAACACCAGGGCGGGGGCCGTCATTGTGTAATGAGAGCACATTCCTCATTGCAGGGCCTCCCCTCCTTAGCTCCTCTGAAATCCGAGATCCCAATCCAGGGCTCCCAGTGGGATTTTCCTGAAAAACATTCCAGCCAGTTGTGCAAACATTCCACACAGCTGGCTGGGGGGGGCGGGGGGGGGGGGGGGGGGGGGGGGGGGGGGGGGGGGGGGGGGAGAGTGTGAGCAGTGGCAGCCTGGATTTCCAGTTCCTTGTTTTCATAGCAATAACATCCTGCCTGGGTTTGTAGGTTCTGGGCTGCCTCTAGATCCCAGCCTGGGACCCTCTGCTCTGGGACGCAGCCTTGTTTACTGGGGTTTCTGGCCCTTGTGTCTCTCCTGGCCTGATCTGGGAGGGTGAAACTGAATCAGGGATAGCAGGATCCATTCTGACAATCCTACCCTTACTACCCAGAACTGGGCTGCATTGGATCCTATTGCTCTAGAAGTGGAGCGTCTGACTGGTGCTGGGCAGCATGTCCTGGCTCAAGCAGCTACTCTTGTTACCGAGAACAGAGTAGCACCTTGATTACAGCAAACACTGGATTCCTGGACATTTATACCTCACTCACAGGCAGGAGAGCGTGTGCATGTGTGTGAGAGAAAACGCATGCATGGGAGCAGAGCACTGGAATGGAGGAAGATACGGAACCATAGATTAGAGACCGAGGTAGATTTTGTCTGGTTCTTCTTGCAACTGGTGAGGTCTCTGCTAGAGTACTGTATCCAATTCCAAGCAAACACGTTAGGAAAGGTGTGGATGAATTAGTGAGAGTCTAAGGAAGAGCAACAAAATAAAAGGACAAATGAGGGGCCGTATTAGTGGAAGGATAAAATACAAAACAAGGATCGGACTTAGGCTCGGTGGGTATCAAACCTGCTGAGGTGCTACTGAAAATCCCATTAGGTGCCCGCCTGCCTTCCTGCATCTTTAGATGCCTATATACCTTTAAAAATCTGGCTCTTGGGCTCCAAATGCAGTGAGACCATTAGGCACCTGCAGGGTCCAATCTGGGATATTGTGTGTGGAACTGGGCACATGGGACATGCCTATAGCCCCTTAGCTACAGTGGCTTAGCTACAGTGCTGTGGTGATGCTGGCATAGCCTGATAGCGGGGCCACATTCTATAATGCCCCTGAGTTCCATGGACCTAGCTGTGTCTACCCTGAGGCTGAGGTAAGCGTCACTAACTCCAGTACTCAGGGGTGTGGATTTTTCAGGCCCCTGAGCACCATGTCAAACTACATTTTACATGTGTACCAGGCCTCAGACGTTGCCCCCCCCCCCCCATGATGGGTGTATTAGAAACACAGAGCTTGGTAGGGGAGATTATTACATGCAGCAGAGGGCAGCCAGGGTGTTGATGGGCCTAAAGAATCAAAGGGAAAAGCTTAGAAATTTTGTCCCATTCAAAAAAGGAACGGGAGTGGCTGGTGGAGGCTTTAGGGGCATTCTGGAAAGGACTGAGGTTGCTGGAAGATGCCCCCCCCAGGTGGGGAGAGGAGGCAAGGGACTAGCAGAATTCCCTCCCACGAAGGGGGATGAACCTATGGAACAAGTTACTGAGAGAGGGGTAGCAATGGGAGCTGAGCAAGGTGGGTAGATGGAAGAGGAGGAGGGTGTAGATAAGATACAAAAGAGGTGTTGGAAGGGCATGGGAGATACTATAATAGGGCCTTTGGAGGGGGGTGGTAATGGAGCACTTGGATGAGACTATGTGGCTTTTGCAATTTGGTCACTTTTCTCTTGTACTTCCAGCTGCCCTGAAATGTTCTGTCCAGGGGGGAAGAGGAAAATTGACCCCTCCCCCTGGGGCCCGAAACCCAGGAGTGTCTGTGTGATGCCTGCTGATCTTTGCTCTCTTCTGTACACTCCTTGCTGTTCTCTCACCCTCACACTCCAACTTGTTTGGGTGCTCACGGCTCCAGTGTTTGTCCTAGTGCCTCAATCCTGAAGCTGCCCATGACAGCACCCACAGCTGCGTGGAGGCAGGACATCCAGCAAGCTGTTCACTAGCCCATTCTATTCTAATGCTTCCCCGGGGGTCTTTCTTCTTGTCTTTGCCCCTTTCCTGGAAGCAAAAAGTCCCAGGATCCTTCATTCTGACAGCCAACCCTTGCAGAGTTAATGATTACATGGGGCTGTAAGTTAAAGTGCTGCCTGGTGGAGCTTGAAGATACTTTCCCCTCCTCCCAGCTGTTTCTTGGAGATAGCAAAGGTTAGAGCCACAGTGTCCCAGGCTGTTGAGCTAGGCGTGGGAGACAGGCAGAGCTTTGGGGCTTTCAGGCCACTGTTGAGGTTGCCTTTAGGGATGCCGCGCTGTCTGTTCACCCATCTTGCCCTGAATGGACCCTGAACAAGTTGCGGTACAAGGCTGCCCACTGAGGAGTGCCCCCTCCCTTCCGGTGTGGATGATATGGACTCCTGTGAGGTCTTTGCTGTGCGATCACCCCACCGTCACCCACTGCCCTTGGCAATGGACGCGGGCACCACTGCGTACAGTCCCTCTTCCTTCAGCTACCTGTCCAGGTGTGAGACAGGGGAGCGGGCTGTTGAGACCTGGACAGCTGCTGCCCCCACATCTGAATGCTCCACGCATGCACCATGGGGCCAGGAGGAGCCCACGGCAGAGGAGAGGTAGGAAGCAACGTTGAGGGGAGAAGAAACTGGTAATGAGCCAACCCTTAGGAGGCTTGGTTGGTTTGAGGTTGGGGGTGAGGGTGACAGTGACTAGGTGCCTTGGCCTTCCCTGAGGGCTGGCAAAAGGGGGCTGAAAGGACATTTGAGGGGGTGTGATGGTGGGCATGGGCATGGTATAAGGGAGATAGCAAAGGGCAGCCCATAAATTTATAAACGCGTGGTCCTGTGGCACCTTAGAAACTAACCAAAATATATAGACTCATGAGCTTTTGTGGGTAAAACCCACTTCTCAGATGAATTGGAGTGGAAATATTTATATATAAAACAGCAGAAGAAGTACCTGTCAATTATGGGACCTGTGTTAATGAAGCTAATTAAATGGGCTGGATGTGTCCCATTCTTAACTGATGTTAAAGGCAGATGTTAAAGGAAGAAAAAATTGGGCATAAATAGGCTGTGTCTAAACTACATCCCTTTTCTCGAAAAAGGGATGTAAATTAGACACTTCAATATTGCAGATGAAGCCGGGATTTAAATTTCCCGCACTTCATTTGCATAATGGTGGCTACGTTTTTTTTTCAAAACGGGGATTAATCTGTCTGTGCCTCAGTTTTCCATCTGTAAAAAGAGGATGATAGTACTGTGTCTTGTCTATTCAAACTGCAAGCTTTTCTTTTCCTGTGGGCTTGCCTTTCCCTGAAATTGTAACTGACATCACGTATATATGCAGTAGTGATGGTTGTAGTACCTAGGCATTGAATAATCCCAATAACATAATATAAACAAAACATAATTCTTCTGCCAGCCTTTAAATACAAATACTGGCTTCACAGACTTGTATGAGCTGTAAAGGTTAGAAACATGAACATAAACCCTGATTCCCTTTTCACCTTGCCCTGTCATAGGGTGCATGAAAAACTTAAAAAACAACAAATAGTCTAGTAGCACTTTAAAGATTAACAAACGTGTAGATAATTCTGCCTGAGTGAGGATTGCAGGAAATGGCCTTCAGACACGCAGAAGTGTCCCAGTCCCCCCTGGGATGGGAGGGAAGCATCCAGTGCAAAACAGTGGGAGGGTAAGTTTAGTCAGGTGGCATGAACCGACTACCTACCGCTTTCAGCAGTGACAGTGTCACCTGCAGCTCAGGCTACGTCTAGACTGCAAGCCTCTTTCAAAAGAGGCTTTCTGTCAGAATGAAGGATCCTGGGACTTTTTGCTTCCCATGCCTAAACTGCTGCTGCGTTCTTTTGAAAGTAAATCGAAAGAATGCGGCAGTTTTTTCGACCGCGGAAAACCTTGTTTTATGAGGAATAACGCCTTTTTTCAAAAGTAGTCTTTCAAAAAACGGTGCTATGTAATGCAAACTGTTCTTTTTCAAAAGAGAGCATCCAGACTGCTTGGGTGCTCTCTTTCGAAAAAGCGGCTTGCTTTTTCGAAAGTGCCGGTTGTAGTCTAGATGCTTTTTTTCGAACGAAGCTTTTTCGAAAGTATTGGGGGTTCCAGTCTCTACTCTG
>CM057848.1:111068514-111090658 GCA_030068395.1 Apalone spinifera
GCTAGATGGACCTTTGGTCTGACCCAGTACAGCTGTTCTTATGTTCTTATGTATCTCAGTTGAGGTCTTTGCCTCAGCGTGTCTCACTCTTGGGCCTTGGAGGGTGGATGTCGTGCTGCTAATGTGCAGCCTCTCCTTCCAGTCTCCATTCCCCCCAAGGGCGCAGCTAGGCTGAGCCTGGATTTGGAAAATTCCCGTGCTGTGAATAATGGAGGCTTTTATTCAAGGGACCATTTCAGATTTTAGTTGGGGAGCAACTTTTACTGTGATTACAGGGACTACTTAGGCACCTTCAAACCTTGCAGAACAACAGGTAATAACTTAAAAATTAGCTGACAGGAACACTGTATCTAATCTACTGTATTTGAGAGAGTTTCTCTGCCTGTCCAAGAACTCTAAACAATAAGAGCTAGGACCACCACATTTGGTATGCACCTTCCTATTGTCATAACTTAAAACTAAGCAATGTGAGAGTTCGGTTGTGCCAGGAAAATGGGATATGCCTGGAATGGGATAGTTCCTCAGAAAACTATACAGAAAAGATACAGAATCATCAGGCAGGTGAAAGGGGCTGCCTGGGGGTGCGTTCCCCCATCGAGGGCTGCCTCAACCCCAAGCCTCCCACCCCTCAGGCGCCTTTTGGGGAAGGCACCGCATACATATGGGGACATTTCTGGCTGTTCCCCTTCATCAGGGAGAGAGGGAAAGTGCACAGTTTGCTACATTCCTTACTCTGGCTGGGGAATGCAGGGACTTTGCTTTTGCTTTCTGACAGGGACTGGAAGGGGAAGAGCAAGCAGCCCTGTCATGACTCTGGGGGGTTCCCCCCCCCCGCCCTCTCTGACCACCCTCTACACACACATACAAACACAAAGAGTCCTCTGCCTATAGCTTGTCCTTACCCTCCTGATCCTGACTCTGCCCCCCCCCCCCTTAACCACCTGCCCTGAGCCCCTTCTTAAGGACCTGAACAATGCCAGGCAAATGTGCTAGTCCCTGTATAAAGAAAGACAATTCAATAAATATTAGACCCACTCTGCTCTCATGCTAACCTGTCCTGACATCTTGTGTTAGATCCTTAAAGGCAGTGATTCTCAACCAGGGTGTGGGACCTTGGGGCCTGGGGGTTGTGAGCAGGTTTCAGGGGGGCCACTGAGCAGGGACTGGTTTTGAACTGGCTGGGCCCCAGGACAGAAAGCGGAAGGCCCACTGACGGGGCTGACACCTGGAGCTCTGAGCCCGCAACCTGGGGCTGAAGCAGAAGCCTGAGCTTCACAGTGCCCCTTGTGGTGTGGGGCTTTTCAACCAGGATGTCCTTCCCAACCACTGCTGGGACAGTGTGCTGGATTTGGCGAGAAGTGGTCTTCTTGGTTTTCCTCCCATTAGAATCCTCTTCTTTTGCAGCATGCGGCAGAGAGGGTGGTCTGTTGGATAGGGAGTGAGCCCTGAGAGACCTGGGTTCTACTTGACTGTCCTGTTTCTGAACATCCTCAGCTTTAGGAACAGTTACAAAGGTTTTTAGGCAGCAAGATGGTTTATAGGTGATGAGCTTTCGTGGGCCAGACCCACTTCCTCAGATCAATATGTAGAAGAAAATCGGTGGCCCACGAAAGCTCATCACCTATAAACCATCTTGTTAGTCTTTAAAGTGCTACATAGTCCTGTCTTTTGTTTCAGCTACAACAGACTGAAACGGCTGCATCTCTATCACTATTTTAGACAGCAAGGCACCTAGTGGGGTTTACAAAGCACCCAGCCTTCTATGAAGATAACAGCACTGCTCTACCTCACCAAAGGGCTGTGAGGAGAAATGGGTTAGACATTGTGAGGCACTCAGACACTTCTCTGTACCACTGCTAATCCTTCCTTGGTTTTGTGCCCTTCTTTTCGCCTAGCAGGGGTGGGGAAATGAAGGCCCAGGGGCCAGATGTGGCCCTGGGCGTGCCTGGATCTGGGACCTGAGGCTCCGGGCTCCCCCCCAGCATTGGGGAGCCTGCACTGGTGCTCCAGCCCCCGCCCGCTGGCCCTCGGTGGGGCTGGAGCACACACAATCTACTAGCCTGGGCCCCTCCCTCCCCAGACACTAGTGTGAGAGGGGAATGCAAGGAGTGTCTTTCTCAGTCAGGGGCCCTGTCAATAAGAGGTGTTTTTTTGTTTGTGTGTGCCCCCCCCCAACTGATTTTTCTGTGGGTCAGCAGCCCCCAACCCAGAAGGATCCCCCCCCCCCCATTCCTAGCCCCTCAAATCTCCCATCTTTTCTGAATGTAACCTTTGCTCAGAGGGCTTGGCTGTATTTCTTCTGCATCCCCTGAAACATGCTCCACCCCCTGCAGAGAGATTCCTGCTTTACAAGCTCATCTAATGACTTCCAGGTCCTTAATTTAATTACCAGACTTTTCTTATCTTAATCGCCCTACTTCTGTCAATAAACACAATGCTGACTCCCTGCCCCAGGGCCACAGACTAGGAGCAGCTGGACTCCCTTGCAGAAGGCACAACATACCACACTCAGGCTGTGCTTGCCTGGGAGTACACCTCCTGTATGAAATTCGGGGCGGGGGAGGGAAGGCGCTCCGTACCCCCTCTCTAAGTGGTTCCCCTGCTTTTTTTCCTCCCAGGGAGCTGTGATCTCTCTCTGTTCAGTTCTCCCTGGAGGGGGGGAGGGAGGCGGACAGGCAGCAGCGTGACAGCACAGATACAGGGGGTGGGGTGGCCTCCCTGCAGTCCCCTCCCTGGCATTAACCCTTATCTCTCTGTGACAGTAACCTGGTCCTTGTAAAGGGCTCCTGGGCCCAGCCTGTGCCCTGGCGATTCTGTCCTGGCCCTTGTTTGAAGAGCTGAATGGGAGGAAGTGGCTTGTTTAGGGGTTTCCCTTCCTAGAAGACCCTCCACCAAGGCAGTGGGAACCCAGGGCTGCCACCCAGGAGGCAGAGACAGCTCCTCTGAGCTAAGCCTGTCTGATGCCTCTTGCCTTACCCCTCCTCCCTTTAGAGCAGGGGTGGGGAACAAACCAAAAAACCAACATCCCACAAAAACAAAACAACTCCCCCCCCCACCTCGCGGAGGTGGCCCCTGGCTGAGAAGGAGAAAGATGCTCCCCACATTCCCCGTGCACACCAGAATCACCCTGCTTTAAGGCACCTAGGATTGGGATGGTGAAGGATGAAGGCCGTGAGCTGCCTCCCTTGACTGGTTTTGCCCCTGAGGAGACAAGGTGGATTCGGCGTCTGGTGTGAGGGATGAGTCCCTGAGGGATTAGTCCCTTACGCATGGAGCCCCCAGTAATCCCTTGTCTCTCCTGGGCTGCAGCAGGGCTGGAGGGCCCTTCATGCCCTCTCAGGCCTTTGGCCTGTCTGCAGCTCACATCTTGCTTGGCTGTCCTGTGTCCCCGGGGCAGTGGGACTCCTGCGTGTATCACCAGGCCGGGGGACGAGCCGTATGGGGGGAGAGTGTGCGCCCTGGGGGGCGAGACGCCAGCATAGCAGGATCCAGCTGGCCTGCAGATGTGGCTGGAGACTCCTTGGCTCTGCAGTGCCATTACAACCCAAGCTGTGGCTGAGCCCCATGGTCCCCCCTTGCCTCCCACACTCCTTAGAGCTGTGCGCACTTCCTGCAGCACTGTCATCTCCCTGAGGAGCGCCATCCCGCTCTGTGCTGGCTGTTAGTGGGAGGCTCATTTCCACTGGGTGTGGGGGGAGGAGGGGGAAGCTTTCTACCGAGAACCCCTTAAATCAGGAGATCTAGGTGGGGCCACATAAGCTGCTTGGATCCTGGTGCTCTCCACAGCCTGGATCCCTCTCCCTTGGCTCATGTTCCATGTGCTTGTGCCCCCCAGCCAGGCCCCATTCAAGGAAGGCAGCCAGCAGCTCCAGAAGCAGCCGGTAGTGGGGCAATGGGAGCCGCTGGCGTCATCCGGGGGAGGGAAGGAGCTGCCGCCGGTGGAACCTCGCTGCCGGGAGGATGACGACCAGTCCACCGCGCAGCTCAATGTCTCCCGTCTGCGCAGCTCCTCGGTGGAGATCCGTGAGAAGGGATCGGAGTTCCTCAAGGAGGAGCTGCACCGAGCACAGAAGGTGAAGCCCTGGGCACGGAGGTGGGTGGCGGAGGGCAAGCACATGCCGGGAACCGGAGGCGGCATGGGTAGAAGCGCTGGAGTTTACCTGGGCTGGAAGGTGGGTGGGTGCCCTAAGCATCTGGAGTAATTGGGGGCAGGAGGGAGAAGGGGGGGCTGGAATCCGCACAGAGGACGGCCGGGCAGTGTCAGTGTGTGTCAAGCAGGAGGGGGCGGAAGGGGGCTGCGGGAGAGAATGAGGCATGTGGGAGAGGGCGGCTGCTGTCTCCAGAGCACCCTGGGGGCCTGGCGGGTACGTCTGCCCGAGTCCCCGGCGTCCCCCGCTGCAGGAGCTGAAGCTGAAGGACGAGGAGTGTGAGAGGCTGTCGAAGGTCAGAGAGCAGCTGGAGCAGGAGCTGGAGGAGCTGACCGCCAGTCTGTTCGAGGTATCGCTCCCCTCCCCCTTCCTTGCTATCTGAGCTCACTCGCTGTCCCCCTGGGGCCAGGCTCTCCCCTCATTTTGCCCGGCCATGGGGTTTCCTGCAGCCTTCCCAGGCTGACCAGCAGAGCTGGCCTATCGTGCAAGGCAGGGAGTGGGGCAGGTGGGTGGCGCTGTTAATGGGTCGGAGGGGTAGCATGGAGGGCAGTAGTATGGGGCACAGATGTTCTCCCTTCCCCCGCTCTGCTCCAGTCATCCCAGCTGCTCTGGCAGGAAGCATGAACCGAAGCAGCCCGTGTCTTCACGGCACTTGGATTTGCAGCCAGCCGAGTCTGACGTGGGCTGTGCTAGGAGAGGCTGGGTGTCTGTGCCCTCTGCCCCCCATCAAACAGCTGGGCCACATCATGGTTTATTCGATTGCTGCTGCTGAAGCGAGATAATCCTTTCGCGGGCGCCTTAGCCCTGCCTCCTGCTTGCTGCAGCTGTTCTCATGTGGCCCCTGCCAAGGCTGGACTTACCATGAGGCGAACTGGGGCGGCCGCCTCAGGTGCCAGACTGTGGGGGGAGAAGGCGCCACTAGGACCCAGCGTGTAGAAAATTGTGTCTGCTCTAGATGCACAGAGATGGTGGTGTGCCATGACAGGAGTAGAACAGGAAGAAGGCAGAATTGAGACCTTTCAAAGTTTTGGCCCAAGCGAGGGGGCATGGGGGCGTCATTTGAGCTCCCCGCCTCAGGTGCCAAAATGTTGTGGGCCGGCCCTGGCTCCTTCTCCAGGCTCCCTGCTGTTTCCAGCCCTGTCCCAGGTGCCAGCCCCAAGCTCTGGCCTGCAGAGCAGCACCATGATGCCCTCACTGCAGTGCATTCCAGGAGCTAGAGAATCTGCACATTGCAAGGGCTTCACATTCTTATGCCATGGCTCCCGGGGAGCTCCCAGGCCAGTAAAATCCTGCCTTCCAGCAGCCCAGGGCACAGAACAAGGGAAGGTCGGGGCTCTATTGTACCAGTTGGACACGTGCTTGCATCGGGGCTGTGCCCCAGGGGAGCTGAGAGAGGTGTTGTGCTCTGAGGTCCACACTGTTCTTGCTACAGGCACCTTTGAGTACCCTGCTCCCCCCCAGAGAATTGCTGAGCTGCATGTAAAACCCCAGGGGGCAGGGTAGATTCGGCGCTTGGCGTTGTGGGATTCCTCACCACAGGGGCTGCATGTGGCTGGCACTCCGGCTGCGATGGGCGGCAGGTCATGTTCTCTCTGTCTGCTGCAGGAAGCGCACAAGATGGTGCGAGATGCAAACACGAAGCAGGCAGCGTCGGAGAAGCAGCTGAAGGAGGCACGAGGAAAGGTGAGGACTCTCCAAGCCCACCCCGGGCTTTTGTACAGGCACGGAAGGGCTGCCTGTGGGCAGGGGTCCGGGGACATCAACATAGCTGAGGGGCACATCCCATCCAGTCTCCTCCCCGTGGCACCTTCCAGACTCAGCCGTCCTGATGGTTTCAGGTGTGTGCTCCAGGCCCCACATTTTCGGAGCCCCAGGGTGGCTTGGGGGATTATCTGGGAGGCCTGGCATGGGGCGGCAGTAGAGGTTGGGACCCCACACTGACTGTGGCGGGGGGAGCTGGAGTGACCCATTAGCCTGCTCCACTTTGCCATGGTGGAAAGCAGAGTGCCCCAGGGCTGGCCCTAGTCCCAGCCCGCGCCCCTCTGTCCCCCTGAACTCTGCATCACTCGAGGGAGTGGAGCAGGCTAAGGCTGGCTCTCTGCTCCCTGCCATCACGGTGAAATGGAGAGCAGCAGGCTGGGAGACGGGTAGCAGGGAGGAGTGAAGCCGGTTGCTGGGTTGCTCTGGCGTCCACTTCTGCGGTGAGTATGGGAGGGCCCGACCCCTATTATCCCCCCATGCCAGGCCCCTCAGTAATCCTCCAGCTCACACTGCTTGGGAGAGTGGGCTTCAGGCAATAAGGTGGGAGGGGACGGAGCAGGAGCCGGGTGGCGGCAGAGTGGGGCAGGGCTTGGGATAGGGGTAGAGTGGAGGTGGGGCTGTGGGGGGTGGTTGCCCTGGGCTCCAGACTACTGGCCTCTAGACATTCAGCAAGTCTGTCAGCTTTCCTCACAGTGGCCACTGAATGTGGGGAAACGTGCTGCTGAAGCCAGCAGCGGATCCAACTCTCCGGTGAAAAACAGGGCCCAGAATTTCACCTGGGCCCACACAAGCACAGAGCTGGCCAGCAGCGCCACAGAGCTGCAGTTTGTGGCCTAGCAAACAAGCTGCTGCCTCGGGCACCGCAGATAAGGGAGTCTGGGGTAGAAGGAATTCGGGAGGGG
This sequence comes from Apalone spinifera, assembly GCA_030068395.1. Taxonomy (NCBI): domain Eukaryota; kingdom Metazoa; phylum Chordata; order Testudines; family Trionychidae; genus Apalone; species Apalone spinifera. Next base: position 111,075,326 of record CM057848.1, read on the forward strand.
ATTCCCTGATCGGGATGTACCACTGGGGCTTGGGACTGCACCTGCTACTAGTCTCTGGCTGTAAGGCTTAAATAGGTCCTGCCTGCGTAGCCAGGGCTGGTGGGGGTTTGGACTGGGAGGGGCAGAAAAGGCTCTGCATGCTGCTTCTGATCTGTACAGCCCCTGCTCCCTGTTGTGGGATTCTAGGATGGGGCAGGGAGTGGAAGAAGTGGGTGGATGCTCTGGGTGCATCAGGAGATGTCTCCTCGGCTGAGGGTGTGGCTGGGTGGTGCAGATGCCCCTGGATCCTGAGCACACACTCCCTGCATGGGGCAGAGGACTCCGCTGGGTGGAGGTGGCGTTGTTGACACTCCTTTGTCTCCCAGATCGACATGCTGCAGGCAGAGGTGACTGCTTTGAAGACTCTGGTGATCACTTCCACCCCTTCCTCTCCCAACCGGGAGCTGCACCCCCAGCTCCAAAGCCCCTCCAAAACCGTCTTCAGGAAAGGGCATGGGCGGAACAAGAGCACCAGCAGCGCCGTAGTCACAGCCACCAGCCAGAGCCTACCCTTGGAATCCGTCAGCCATGAGTGCAAAGAGGTGGGTGAAATCCATCCTGCGTGGGCTGGAGGAGCTGGGTAGGGAGCTGCTGGAGGGATCTTCTTAGAGACTTTCCTGGAGGTCAGCAGAGTCCCCAGCCTTTCCCCTGCTCCGTGGTTTCAGTGTTGGGACAATTTGCCTACGATGCTCACAGTAAGGCCATTAGTGGATTAGCAGTCCTCTGAGTCTTGCTGTGCTGGGAGCTGGGGGTTTCTCGGCAAAATCCCAAGGGTGGATTTTTCCCTTACAGGACTCATTTCAGTCTGGGTTCAGGAGAGAACCTCTTGGAAACAACCCAGGTATCTTTGCAGGGCTTGTGCGGTATGGATAAGGCACTTAGCTGCACTGGCATCAGGCAGTAAGCGCCTACTGGGAAGTGGTTTTCCTGATCTGCCTCTGCAATCTAGTGGTTGCTCTGGCTAATGCAGGGTTTGCTTTGGTTTCCCATCAGTCAAGTGTGGCCTGGGGGTTAGACTGCAGTACTGAGGTTATGTCTACACTGCAGAGTTTTTTAGGAAAAACTTACTTACGTCCACATTGCAATCCCGTTCTTTCAAAAAAAATCGAAAGAACAGGGTGGTTTTTCCAACATTGGTAAACCTCTTTCTACCAGAAAGAAGCCTTTTTGCGAAAGAGCTCTTTTGGAAAAAGGCGTGTGTGGACAGGCAAGAGGAAGTTCTTTTGAAAGAAGAGGAAAAAGCACAGGTGCCCTGGTGGCCACTCCACCCTCAGTAATCACAGCTGAAATGTGAGAGAGGGTCCATTCAATGTGGATGCTATCTTTTGGAAAAGCAGATCGCTTTTTTGATGCGCTTTTGCTGTGTAGATGTTCTCTTTCGGAAAAAGTTTTTTCGGAAGATCTCTTCCAGAAAATCTTCTGAAAGAAGCCTGAAGTCTAGACATAGCCTGAGAGTTGGAATTTCTTTTGTTCCTTCACTCTACCACGGCCTCACTCTGTGATGTTGGGCAAGTCACCTTTCCTCCTTGGGCCTCAGTGTCCCTTCCTCCAAAGCAGCTATTACCTGCCTCCTAAATAGAGCCAGGGTAGTAAATTCAAGCAGTTTTTTGGATATTCTCTCAATTCAGATCGTTGGTTTCCTTCACTGAGTTTTGTGCCCCCTTTCTCTTGCTGTCCCTGAACACTAATGTGAGTACAACGTAGGTTTGCCAGAACTTCTCTTTCTGCAAACAGGGTTAAGACTATTTGTGTGAATGCATCTTTGAACAAGCATTTGCACGGCCATCTGGAAAACTCCTTGTGGGTGTGAGAGATGGAGGGACGAGGAAGCAGCTTTTGGCATTTGAACCAGAAGAACAAACATGGCTGAGGGGCAGGGGGCACATGATTTGTCTCCACCACAAGAACTCAGCATTGGTGTCTGCAGCATGGAAGCATTTCAAGCACAGGGAGGCTCTTGGCTCATTTGACTTGTACCTAAAATGCAGCCAGGAAGTGAGGCAGCTAATCAGACCAGAGGTGGCCAGAGAGGACGGCTCAATTGTCTGACTTCAAGGAATGGCAACAGCGGATGGGTAAATTCAGTCAGGCCATGTCTTCACTAAACTGAAGATCGATGCCTTGATTGTTCTTCCGGAGTTTGATTTAGCAAGTCTAGTTATGACTTGCTAAATCAAACTAAGAGGGCACCCCCACCAGTGGCGGTACTTTTGCTTCTGCGAGGAGTAAGGGAAGCCGACGGGAGCAAGGTACATGACTCCAGCTATGTAATTAACATAGATAAACTTGCGTATCTTGAGTCAACCTTCCCTTTTAGGGTAGACCTGGCCTCAATGGCTGTGTCTAGACCACATTCCTCTTTCGACAGAGGGATGTAAATTAGACACTTCGTAATTGCAAATGAAGCAGGGATTTAAATATCCCGTGTTTCATTTGCATAATTGCATCATGACGCTCTTTCGAAAAAGCGCCATTTCAAAAGTAAAACCACAGTCTGCACGCGGTTCTTTCATAAATAGTAGGCTTTTTCAAAAGATCCTGTAAACCTCTTTTTCAAAAGAGCTCCATGACGTGATTATGCAAATAAAGCGTATTGCAATTTCAAAGTTTCTAATTTACATACCTCTGTTGAAAGAGAAATGTAGTCTAGACACAGCGAATGATATTAAGCACCTGCTGAAGTGCACTAGATATGGGATTAGAATTATACACATTGAGTCTGCGTGTGAATGTTAGGAGAGAATTAAAGGAAGAGTCGGATACATAGCCATGAAGTCCTGCCTCAGTGGTTTGCATCTACCTTTCTCTTGATCATATAGCAAAGAACCCAGATATATAAATGTGAAGTCGAAGCATGTAACCCAATAGAAGAATCATTAGGGCAATAATGAAAGAGGTTTGTGGTTATGCACAGCTACCTCTCTCTTTATAAATAAAAACTAGGGTGCCCATATTTCTCTGTGCTGAATATGGGTTACCTGGTAAAATTACTCATATTCAAGCAAGTTCCGTGGCAATCAGTACAAAAGTTCAAATTAATATTAAGTTGCCTGTTAAAAAGAAATACTGCATAGAAGGATTGTTTTTATTTATCTTCTTACGTCTAAGGTTTTAGGGTTCACACGCAGAGGTGTGAAACATGCCCCCCACATATAAACACGGGGAGAGAGGACACACACACACACAGAGACCTCTCTTACATGGTCACGGGGGGTGTTACCGACCCAACCCTCCCTGCCCAGCGCTCTTCACCCTCCACACCGAGACCGACTCACTTCCCCTGGTACCTTGCACCACATGTTCCCAAGGGAACCCATGGGGGGGAACACAGAGTCAATGCCCCCGCCCCACATATCTGCCAGGGTTCACACCAGAATGCAGCCAGCAGCAGCCTTTCAGCACTTTGCCGGAGGGAGCGGGCAGGTGCTAACAGCCTCAGGGGAAAGGGATGACTTTACCATGTCCTTGCAGAACTCATCTCTTCTCCCTCCCACTCCACGTGGCTGAAAGCAGCTTGTCCCTTCCTGACGTGTAACTGGCTACTGCCTGGCACTCGCCCACTTTCACTAACACTTGCAGCTCACAGCAGGCAGCCACGGGTGGGGCCCTGCTGGCCGAGAGCAGGCATGCAGTGGGGAGCTGTGCTGATGGACCAGCAAGGGATCAGCCATCTGCATGTGCTGCATCTTCACCCTGCTGCCAGCCTTGTACTCCCACTCCCATCGTCCCACTCATTTCTGGTGGGCAGGCAGCTGCTGAGCAGGGATCCAACTAGCACCAGGAGTTGGTGCTGATGAGAGGAGACAGAAAACATTGGACAATTTGCCTGTTTTTAAGAAGAAGTTGGGACACCTGCAGGAAGGCTTAAATATGGGGCTGTCCCTTTAAAAACCCCTAATCAAAACCCCAGTGAACTCCTAAACAAAGTGATCCAATCAGGGGCCCAAAGCAATAAGACTCAGGTGTCCAGTCATGCAGCTGGGCTAGTGACTCCCCAGTCTCAAACAGCTGAAAGGCTAATGCAGCCCAAGAATTAGCTGAACAGTTATGAGTTGGGGAAAAACTTGTTAAAATCCTGCTCTGTTTGTGTGCAATTCATAAACAACAAAGGGTCGTGTTTGCTGATGTTGCCAATTGTTTGCTCTTGTTGTGAGGTTCAATCATGGAAGGTCTGTAATTGATGGCAAATTCTTGGATAGAAGGTGCTTGTAGAATGCCAAAGCTGGTAATGATTTTCCCTTTCTTGCTCATTAGGTGTACAGTCCTGGCACTAGTTTGGTGTAAACTGTGTTTATGTAATGCTGATAGAGAGACCTTACAAATGGAACCAAACCTGGGAGCTCTGGAGCTTAGTTCATGAGTCTCTGCCACAGGAACTCAAAAGCAACTAGTGCTCAGCTAAGGCTGTAGAGCAGATTTATTATTCTTTCTCTGGCTACACCTATACATTGCAGAGTTATTTCAGAATAAGCTATTCTGAAACAGTTATTCCAAAATAGCTTATTTCAAAATAGCATGTCTACACTGCAGGGAAGCCTCAAAATTAATCTGAGGCTTCCCTAATGTAGACGTGCTATCTCGATTTAGCGCCCCAGGAGGAATAACTTAGAATGGCCCTGGTGAGGGGCTATTTCGAAATAGCAGCAGTGGAGCGTCTACACACACCTTATTTCAAAATAGCTCTTTTGGAATAGGCATTAGTCTTTGTAGAATGAGGTTTACAGGAGTCGGAGTAAGCGATCCTGTTGTTTCGAAATTATTTCAAAATAACAGAATTGCTGTGTAGACGCTTGCATAGTTATTTCGGAATAACAGCAGTTATAGGGCACCCAAAAACAGAGCAACTGCAAATCCCTGGCCACTTATGAGAACTTAGGCCCAGGAGGTGCTGAGGAACCTGTGACCTTTTGAGAGGCACTCAACATGCTGACTGGCAGAACTCAGATTTTCTGTGTCGTCTTTGTCATGTTTTTGCCTTTCTTTCTCTGCCTGTCCCTCTGAACTGTTCCCTTGTCTGTTTGTCTGTCTCTCTACTCTCCACTCGTCCTTCAAAGTTTGGGGTACCCACTCTTCTCTCTCTGCTCCTCTGTATTGTCCCGGGGAAGGCCATCCACATCACCTACGAGCCAGGCTGGCAGTCCCTGGTGGCAGATTCTTCCTCATCGTCCTCCTTGCGGCAGGTAACCCCTGAAGTAAGAACAGAGGTGGCATAGAGGACAGGCTGAGGGGAGGGTGGGATTCACCAGCCTCTTACACCTTCAGCCTTTCTCCCTTTCTTCACACTAACATCCATTTTTTGTTTCTTTAATTGATTTCCATTGTGTGGCTCTGGAGTTGTATCCTGGCACCAGGTGAGCAGTCTCTGTAGCATAGAGCTAGTGTGCTATCTGTGGAGATGGGGGACTGGGCTGCTTTATTCATGACATTCTTTTCATGCTGGGCTTGTTTTGTTTTTTCTTCCACACGCTCCTTTCACAAACTGTAACTGGGTCTGCTGGTTGTTTAAGAACAGGGCCAGGCCCAGCACGGTCCTGTCACTGCTGCAGCCTAGAGCGAAGGCATATTGGGATTTGGCTTTGGACTAATGGGAATTGTAGGGCATGCTGGGAGAGGGTAGGGAAGCAGGGCATAAAATGAGAGAGACCAGGAAAGAGGCAAAATCTGCCATGGGTCTCTCACAGCAGCAAATTTGAGTTCTTCTGCAAAGCAGAATGGGTGAAGCTGCTCCCATGCCCTGGGAAGCTACTCCCTCTCTGCAGAGAACCCCTAACAGGTTCAGTGCTCTGAGGGAGGCTGCTTCTTATACTCTCATTTCCCTTCTGTGCATGCTCTGCTACTTATAGGCCCCATCACTTTTGGGAACTATAACTCCCAGAATGCCACAGTTCTGGGCTGCAGCAGCAACTCCAAGACTTCTGTGTCAGACCTGTCTTTAAAGGTCCAGCACACCCTGCTATAGAAAGACACTTACGATAAAAATGGTGATGGCTGCTCACTGAAAGCCTTTCTCTGACTCATCCCTTTGCTGCATTGATCACTTTCTTCTAGGAGATTCTACCTTCATTGTCATTGTGGACAACCCCTGCCTATCGTTTCCGGGGATGAGAGGGGAATTTGGTCCATTCATATGTTCAGTGGTTATCTCCCCCAGTGGATATTCTTTGTCTTGCCCTGGGGGAACTTGGGCCTTGCACAGGCCTCAGCCTAAGTTACCTTCACTTGGCCATGTTGATCTCTCAGAGATGCTGAGATGGGTGGCAGACAAGGCAGATACAGCAGTTCCCCCAGGAGTGATCCTGCTTTTTTTCTGCGGTTCCAAGGCACCCCTGTAGTTGGGGAATAGATGTGCTAACTTTTATGGTGTCTTTTCCCCCAACTCCACACCTTCTCTCTTCCTGTGTCTCCCTTGATGCTTACTGCAGGTCGACTCCATCCTGTTTGCTGAGTTCCAGGCCTGGAAGGAATCCCCGACTCTGGAGAAATCCTGCTCCTTCCTGGAGAGGATTTACCGGGAAGACGTGGGGCCCTGCCTGGACTTCACCAGACAGGAGGTGAGTACAAGAGCAGATGCCAGGACTTGGGGGAATCTTACAGACTGCACTGGGCATGAGTGTTGCTGGTCTGAACTCAGGTCTGTGTTTCTTGCTGTAGCTCTCGGAGCTGGTGCGGGAGGCAGTGGAGCAGAACACGCTCACCATAGAGCCTGTGGCTACCCAGGCACTGCCTGTGGTGAAGGTGTCAGCGATGGAATGTGGTGGACCAAAGTAAGGACTCTTCTCCCAGGCGCTCCTTCGGCCTCCTCCAAGGCTGTGGCAGGTTCTGTTCCACACATTGGCTCAGTTCCACCGCATTCTGTCTCAGCTATCTCTTAGCATCTGAGCAGGACTGGGTAGTAGCTGAGTAGTTTGTTGTAGAAATGCCTCTCTAGCTAGTATTTCCCAAGGTGCTTTCCCATCTCAAACCAAGGCCAGCAGCTCGCGAGGTTTGGTAAAACCACATCGGGGCTGGTAAAACCACATGAAGTTTGAGGCTTTGGAGTCCACCATAAGTCATTTTGAGGGACTGAAAAAACTATTTGGAGTTCACAAACTTACATAATGTTTTCTTCCTCTAACTTAAAGTCGGAGAGGGAGGAGGAACTCAAGGGGAAGTTGTTTGAAAACATTTTCTCTCCAGGGCAAAATTTGCTAAGTACTGGGACTAGGAGAACCTTCAGAAGCTAGGTGACCTACAGATGGTGGTTTTTATTCCTCCCCTCTTGATATTTCTCCTATGCATGTCTCCCATTGCGTCTAAGTTCACATCAGATTTTTGAATACTCATGATGCTCTAGGGTACAGGTGGGTTTGAATTGGGGCAAAATGAGCACACTCATGTCTCCTCTCTGTCACCCCAAACCTTCCTCAGAGTTGTATCGACTGATTTCAGATCCCTCCTGTGACAGCGTGGGAATCAATTGTCTGTCTGGGTCCTGGTGTTACAGGGAATCACCCAAGGAAGGGCAGTGCCAAACTGGCTCAGTCCAATACCACTGCAAACAGATAGCGGTCAGACTCCTGAGCTTTATATTTCTTGACTAAGAGAGAGGATTTTGCTTAGCTGTTGTGTTTAGGTCAGTTTGGGTTTTTTCCTTCTGCTAACAGCAGCTTCTTCTAAACCAAAGGTCATTTGTCATGTCATGTGGCAATAACCTGAATGACACATGGACTTCATGGCAAGCTGTTCCACATTCTCTTTCTTCTCAAAACAAATCACTCAGTGAGTGTTAGTTCCAGGTCAAAAACAAACCATCCTGTGTGTATCCTGACTGGCTGCCTTCTGTTCTTTTGTCTTTTCCCACAGCGGGTTCCGGTCACAAATTGTCACGTAAGTGATTTTTAGCCAATGATTAAATTTGATCCATTAACAAGTTACTAACTCACCTGGTTACTAATGGATTTGAGGCTGGACTTCAGCCAGTAATTTTTTCAATCCTATTAATATGCTGGAAGGTGAATTGAAGGCCCCACTTACAACCCTCTTTGCAACAAATGGCCTAAAAGTGGCTAGTGATTTTGGGCCCATCTTGAGACACCACAAAGGGGTCTGATTTCCAGAGAGGAGTGCTCAGTGCTCTTTGAAAATTCTGTCCCTTTTATAGGTCTCAAAAACCAGGCAGCCCAAATCACTCTTCATTTCAGAAAGCATTGGCCAGGCTTTTCTGCTTGTGTGTGTTAGCCAGTGTTTGTCTGTTTAAACCTTGCTAGTGAGGGAGAGAAGATAATGAAAGAGGTTCACAAGTGATCCTGCGCGTTCCCCATCTCGCTGATTCTTCCTGCCTGAGTCGTGGCGATCCTAGCTACTTTCACAGCTCAGGAGTGATGCCTGCATCCAGGCCAGAGGTGTGGGGAAAGGGAAGGACATGATGACAAATACCAGGAAATCTCTCCGAGCTGTGCTACAAGACTATTTGTCGTTCTTGTAAGTTTTAGCCTGTGTGGAGGGATGCTGGAAACTTGAGTTCTCTTTGCACGCAGCTGAATCAAGTCAGAGAAGATCAGGATACCCCAACATCTCCTGGCCTTTGATCTACAAAGGCTGCCACCAGTTTCATTGGGCTTTGGATCAGTCCCCATCTGATTAAAAGTGACTCTATAGGAGACAGTAACTTCACTGCCTCCAAGATACCAGCTGCAGGCAAGATGATCAGTGGAGCATAATCAGAGATGAGTTCCAGCGTGTAGTCCATGTAGTCATGCAGTGAAAATGCCAGAACAAGAGAGAATTCCACTTTGGCTGCAGATGGCATTTAATTTATAACCCTTTTCTTTTTCAAGTTCATATTTTTGAAGTTTAAAAGTTAACATTTGAACGTGGTTTCTGTGTGGCATCGGCACGTTGTAACCGACTGACTCTGTGCTCTGGGTTCTAGCAGAATAAGCCTCTCGGGAAAACACATGTCAAAGGACAAAGAAGAAATGAAACACTGATTGGAAGAGAGGACGTACGTAAGGAGAAATTGAAGGAGCTATGTAGTAGCTCGCTAGCAGAGTGTATAATGTATCCCCTGTGTGGCTGGACCATGTAAGAGGTTATCAGCCTTCAAGATAATGGAGTTAGCCCTTTTTAAATCAAATGCTAGAGCCTGTATTTTGAAACTAGTTTTCATTCCTACTGACAACCCACCCAGCGAGTGACTGTGTGGACAGAGCCAGATGATGAGGAACTGTGGTAAAAGTCCCATTGGCTTCAGTGAAAACTTTGCTTGAGGAGGGGCTCCAGGCTTTGGCTCTGAACTGGGCATGAGCCAAAGGAAGAGGAGAGTTATTCTGGATTTACACCAGTGTGACAGAGATCAGGAGCTGGCCTTTGGGTTCATAGAATCATAGGGCTGAAAGAGACTTCAGGAGGTCATCAAGTCCATAAATACATTCAGCATAACACTGACCTGAGAAAGAGGAACATTCCTAGTCTCAGTAGATGGTAGGAAAAAGAGCCATGAACTTTATGGCTAAGAAAGAAGAGGGTCTAAGAGGGATGTGCAGAACACTGAAGGGGATGGCCAATGCGCCATCACTGCAGAGTTCAATAGAAGGTTGGAGACTAGATTAATGAGAACCAAGTAGTGAAAGATCCTGCAACGTGCAGGGGCCAGACTGAATGGTCCAGGTGGATCTGGTCCATCAGAGACTCTGTATGATGCCCTAAAACTCCATCACCCATTTTGATAATAATAGCATAGAACAGCTTAAGTTCTGAGTAGTCTGAGGTGCCATGTCTGCCTGGAGAAACTGAACCACAGTCTGAGCTGGGCATGTGCCTGCTGGCTGCAACCCTATGGACGTGCTCTATGCCAGGTCTCGGGGACGGTGCGGGTAGCTGCCATTTGACCAAATAGATCCAGCCCCTGAGCAGTGATGAAGGAATGCCCTCCCTCCCCTCACAGAACACAAGTTCCCTTTTCCTAAGGCCAAGTAACTCACAAGTGCATGTATGATGGAGGAGATGCAGAAAACAGACAGAACTCATTACGTGTGACATTACTTTGTCCTAACGTCTAACAGCTTTCTCTTGGCTTATAGCCAGCACTGCATGTCTTTCTGATTTCAGCTCCTACAGGGGGAGTCCTGCAGTGCAGGGCCCTGTATCAGTTCACTTGGGGGATTGCATAGCTCCTGGTGTCTCCTGTGCAAACCCATGATGAGAATTCTCCTGTACTTGCCCCTTCCGGTAGTTTTTCTTCCTGGAAATAGAGAACTCAGCTCCCACTTTCCTCTCTGGGCTCTGACTGACTCTCACCTGGCTGCTGGGGTTTGGCTTGAGGAAGCTACTTGCTGCCATTCCCTGGTCCTCCATGGGGCTATCCTTCACTGAAGCATTGCTTTCCTTTCTCCCTGCAGGAAGTGTGCTCTGAGTGGCCTGTCCCGTGCCTGCAAACACCGCATCAAGCTGGGGGATTCTGGGAACTATTATTACATCTCACCATCCTGCAGGGCCAGGGTGAGTCATGCAGCATCCTAGGGGCTGTCTCTTCTCCTTGGTTTCTTTCAGAAAGGGAAGCTGATCAAACCCTGGTGTAGCTCCACAGAAGTCAGTAGGGGTGAATTTGGCTCCTAGAGTTAGGTTGGCTCAGTCACTCTGAAGTAATCGCTGCTCCTCAGCCCTGTTTCTCAGGGTATGGTAGCATGCAGTAGTCTGGGTTGTGTCACTCATTGAAGGCAACAGTAACTTTCAGAATATGTCTTCACTTCTCTTTCTCTGTGATTTGATTCTCTGGGAAGCTTTGATTTCCTTTGTCAAACACTATAATTCGCTGTTCCTTGAATGCCGGGTTTCGTTACTGTGCAGCAGAGAGCAATGATTAGGGCTGTTCTGGAAACAGAATCTCCTTTTACTTTGGAGGGCTCTGAAAAGGTAAATTATTCAGTATTATTACAGCCCTGAGTCAGCAATGTACTTAAGCAAATGCTTATGGCTCTGTTTGGCAGAGCTGTCAAGCTTTAGCCTAAAGGGTAGAGGTGTGTTTAAGTGCTTTTCTGATGTGGGGCTACAAGGAGCAAATAATTCCCTACAGCAGTCACTGTCTGGGGTAGAGCTGTGGCGTATTGGCAATGCAGGTAAAATGTTGTTACTTTAACAAAAACAGTCCAGTGTAGCACAACAACTCCTTGTGCAAACAGGGTAGTTTTCCACCAGGGCTGTTTTCAAACAGGAGAAATTCCCATGTTGTAAAAACTTCTTTCAGCAGAGCTCAGTTGTTCCTGTCAAGTTAACGTGGTTCACAAAATGTAAACATTCTATGTCATGAAATTCTGGTTTAAGATGTTTTAGTTACAAATATTTAAGTGAAACTTTTCCAGCTCCCCGCTCATCTTCAAGCAGCATTCATTTCTGGTAGTGAATGCACATAAATATCTGCCTCTCTCCTAACTCTTATCCCCACCTTAAAATACACAGGGTTCAGAAAGCTATTGTCATCCATAATTCTCAAAGCGCTGCACTATTGCTGCAGATGAGGAAATAGGGACCGAGGGAGGTGAAGTAACTCGCTCAAGGTCACACCGGGCCTCAGTAGCAGAGGAAAAATTAGCCACCACAGCCCTTTACTCCCAGTCTAGCCCCTTATCTGCTCTTCCGCAGCATGTCCCATTTTATTCTCCTCTTTCTGCCTGGGAGAGGCCCATGGGTTGGTGTCAGGATTTTCAAAGGCAGCAGTGACAATAGTGCTGAGCACCCATTGCTCCTATTGACTCCAGCTGGAGTTGCGGGTGTCTGCACTTGTGAAAATCAGCCCTGTGAGCACAGAGGATGCTGCCACAGCACGGAGATGCATGACAGCATTGCCAAACCCTACAGCCTTCAGGAAGAGAGATCCTTTGTCCAGCGTGTCTGTGTTTGCTTTGGCCAACCCCTGCTGTGTCTGCCGATTCCCCTGGTCAAGCTGTTCTACAGCAGTGTCTCTCTCTCTCTCTTCCCCTCCCTAGATCACAGCCGTATGCAACTTCTTCACCTACATTCGCTACATCCAGCAGGGCTTGGTGAGACAGGATGGTAAGAGGCAGCTGGCAGCCCCCAGCAGAGGGTTGGGTGTGGCTGCCCCCCCTCTCTGATCAGCGGGAGCTCCCTGTCTCCGAATGAGACTCAGCTCCACAGCAGGGAATGGGAACAAGAGGCCTGAGGTGTGGGGAGCATGGAAGGAGGCAGAGAAGGAAGGAAGGGGTCCCACACTCTCTGCCTTGGGGGGGCTATGTCCCATGCTGCAGGGCTGGCTGAGCAGGATGGGTCACTCCTATATCTAGCTCCAGTCCCTGTGTACTCTGCAGAGAGCCGTGGGGGAGGGGGCTGAGACAGGTGGTTCACATGGCAGCTAGCTGGGGCTGGCTAACCCTTCTGCCCTGTTGCCTTGCAGCGGAGCTGATGTACTGGGAAATCATGCGGCTCAGGAGGGAAATGTCCATGGCCAAGCTGGGCTTCTACCCCAGCACGATGTAGGCGGGGCCTTGCAGTCTGAAGGGAGCCGCCCCAGCGTGAACATCGCATACGCCAGCAGACAGCCCGGGGGAGGTGGTGCCGACGGGTTCCCTCCTCCTCCTGGCCTGACATGAACCACCGAGGGGAGGAGCATGAGTTCCCTCGTCCAAAGGCCTGCGTGCTGCCCTTCTCACAGTGACGATGAGATGCAGACACCCTTTCCTTTCCCCTCGCCCCCAGAGATGGGCTGGTCCTTTGAGCTCTGGGGAGCGGCCTGCTCTAAGTCCTGACCCGTTTCTCCATGCTGCCTATAGCCAGTTTTTAAAATTTTATATATGATCTCGCTTCTGCAGTTTTTCCAAGACCTGCCATGGAAGGGGGCTGCCCTGTTTGGCAGAGTGCCCTTCTGCAATGGACTGCAGCTGGGTCTTCCCACTTCCACTCCTGTGCCTGAGTGAGCCAGGGGTGCAGGATTGCCCAGCTGTGCCCCAAGCCCTTACGGGGGCCCCCTGCAAATGCATGTACCACACAATAACCTCACTGAGAGCCATGCAAAGCGTTTTCCAAGTGCTTCCCTGCTCCTCTGGCAGTTGCCCTGAGGAGCCTCTTTCCATTGGCCCACTCACAACGAGAGGGGCTTTTCAGCTCAGGGTTTGGTTTTGTAATCCAGCTCCGAGCTGCTGTGGGGAGAGAGCTACAGTGTAAACCAAAGCTTAGTGCCTGGGGCCTCGGCCGCAAAGCAAATGGAAATTGCAGAACAGGAAGCTGCCCACAGCTGTGCTGAAATTGGCTGTAGTAGGCTGCAGACGGTGTCTCCTCATGAGGCAATGGTGGCCTGCTATGGTCACTTCAGGAATGAGCATCTCTCCGTTGCTCTGCTATAAGCCCCAGCAACAGAAAGATGCCTGCTAGCCACTCCTGTTTCTAGCCAGCAGCCTCAGGCATTCACCCTCCTGCTGTCCCAATATAAACTCCAGCCTGGGGCTGTTTCCTCTCTGGCTCTCCTTATAGCCTCCAACTCAGGCAGTCACTACTCAGTGGCCACTCTGTGCTGCTCCATTAGGATATGTCTACACTGCTTTCCTCTTTCGAGAGAGGAATGCAAATGCAGCCGAGCGAAATCGCAAATGAAGCGCGGATATGAATTTCCCGTGCTTCATTTGCATGATCGCGTCCGGCCGCTTTTTCAGAATACCCTATTTCGAGATAAAAAACGGTGTGTAAATGCGGTTATTTTGAAAGAAGCCTCTTCTTTCGAAATAAACGTTAAACCTCATTTTTTTAGGAGTAAGGGTTACAGCGGTACCCCGACTTATGAACGAGTTACGTACCAAACACTAGGTCGTAACCTGATCTGTTTGTAAGTCGGATTTCATTCACTTACGTACGGCCACACTGTTTGTAAGTGCGGATTTCGTTCGTAACTCGGGGACCGGCTGTATAGGAGGTTGGTCGTAAATACAAGTGGTCGTAAGTCGATCGTTTTGAAAGAAGGGGTTTCTTTCAAAATAATTGCGTCTACACAGAGTTTTTTAATCTCGAAATAGTGTATTTCGAAAAAGGTGTCCGGACGCGATCATGCAAATGAAGCATGGGAAATTCAAATCCGCACTTCATTTGCAATTTCGCTTGGCTGCATTTGCATTCCTCTCAAAAGAGGAATGCAGTGTAGATATACCCTTACACATTAAGGCTAGAAGGGGACCATTAGATCATCTACTCCTATACAACAGAGGCTGTAGAATTTCATCCAGTTACTCCTGTGTTGGAACCTAGTCTTGTCAGTGCTTCCTTAATCATCTCCCAGGTCCCAGCAGGGAGCCCTGAGACACCCCTGCATGCGTGTGACAGCATCTGCGGCTCCACCGCAGCTCACATCTTCCCTCCCACTGTTAATAAAGGAGTATCCTGGGACGGCCTGATCCAAAGCTTATTGAAGTCCTTGGACTCCCACTACAAGGCTTTCCAGCACCTTGCCTTGGACTGTTTTTATAATGGAATAATTCACCTCATCTACTGTTTCATCTCAGCTGCCACACTGTGCTGTTGCATCATCTCCCGTGGCGCTGCAGGACTGTGCTTCTCTGTGCTGTATCTCCTCTGCCAGCAGCAGAGCCACAATTCAGCCTGTTGGCAGCCAGACTCTGATCCAGGAGAAGCTGCTACACAAGTAACCTGATAACACGCAAAGGAAAACACTGTGCCTGTCTGGCCTTCTGTTCTGCTTTGCTGCTGTCTGGGATGGGGGGCGGGTCAGGTGGGGAAATGGCCGTAGAACCTCTGCGCCCTTTGCAGAGCAGCGGATGCTTCGTTTCGGAAGAGCTTGAGTGTGAGGCAGCAACCCTGGGAGAGGTGCTCCTTTCTGCACGCCAATGCTGGCTGTGCCATGCTGCTCTCCCTTGGTGCCACCCTGAGGGCGTACACTTGCAGGCAAAGGGTTGATCAAAAGTGAAACACAAGTTTTGCACCTCAGTGAGAGATCTGGGAGGAGGATGCTGGAAATGCTCTGAAGGTGCCTGTCTCCTCCTCAGAACAGGGCTGGCCTGAAACGCAAGCACCTAGGTGTGGCCCCAGTTGCCTGGAATAGTGGTGGAATTACAAGATCTAATTCCTCTTTGGCAGCTGGAAAGCCTCATTGCATCTGGCTGAGAATGTCCTGGCTATTTTCTGAAGGAGAAGGTGTTTTGCACTGAATTACTGGAGAGAGCCTGTTTAGGGAAGAGCGAGGCTGGATGCCAGATTTTGAGCTGGTGTGAATCAGCATCTCTGACTCCAGTGGAGCAATTCTGGTTTACACCAGGGCTACGTCTACATTGGCGCGCTTTTGCGCCAAAGCTATGCAAA
>CM057848.1:111103013-111122527 GCA_030068395.1 Apalone spinifera
TTGAATAAATATCCTTGAATCAATACATTAATAGTGTTTTTTACTACTCATTTGCCTGCCCATTTGTAGCAAGCCTAATTCAGAAGGCCGAATTCTGACTTGGGCAAATTCTCAAGCAGCATTTTTCATACTTTCCCCATTTGCAAATTTCAGTTATTATTGATGGAACTATATTGCCCTTGATTTATGTGTGGGTGGTAAAATAGATGTTTCCTGACACTTACAGATAACAATTGATTCCTTCCAGGCCTAACTATACTAAAACTGCTGAGGGGTGGAAGGTCGGCACTGATCATTTGCAGCAGCAGCAGCACCCTCCATTACAGCACTATAACCCTAATCCCAGGGGAGGCCTGGATATGGTTGGAGAGAAAGCCTGCCCCACACTAACCCCACAATCACAGCTCTTGTCCTTTGGGTTTGGGCCTAGCCCCTTACTCTAGGCATTGCAACTTGGTGCATGGGGTCACAGTGCCACTGAGATCTGGCCCAGATCCTCCTTTCTTACTCTCCTCCTTCTCCTCCCATAATTCTTTAGTCCCTCTTTCCCATTACAAGGTCCACTTTGCCGACCCTAACTTCAGCTCACCCCAACATGCTCTTCCACCAAAAATGCTTTGCAGCACGAGAGGGGGAGTAGAAGTCCCATGACGACCACACTGACTTCCTCCACCATAAATTTATTCTCTCCTCTTCCAGTTCTGCCAACATCTGAGCTAACCAACGCTACTCAGACTTAATTGAATCCCATGTCCCCAATTCCTAGCTGCCTTTTTTTGGTCCCCTATGATTCAGATCCCAAATCTCCTGTCCCCATTTCTTTCTCTGCACAGGATTTTGATTTAAGGGATTTGTGCTCCAGAACAGGAAGGTGGGAAGAACCTTGTGGGACTAGCTGAGAAGAGGTGACATTAGTTGGGTTTGGTTTGTTTGGGGTTTTCTGTATGCTGTTGGGTGGGGGGAGCCAGGCAAGAATACGGAAATGCACTGCACCCCCCACCCAACAGCATACGGAGAAGAGTGGGAACCAGAGGTATAAGCAGCAGAGGATGCAGTGTGATGGACATTGATACCCTGGAAGCTGTGAGACTTTAAAGGGTCCTGTCCAGAGGCCTAAGGCATGAAAAGAAGCAGTCCAGTGCTGAGCAGGAACAGCTGTTAGCAGGGGGTGCCGAGGAGGACCTGCTGAGCTGGGAAAGGACATGCTGGTTGGTGATTCACTCTTCAACATTTTCTCTCTGGCCTTGACAAATGTAATCTTGCCCTGTTCCTTTCCATTCAGAATGCTCCTGCAAGCATAACTTTGCTTTGGCCATGTCATCTCGCTCTGGGAATCCTTCTGTTGGCTCCCCCTTCTCTATAACCTCAAACATAAGCTACTACTGGTCTTCACTTCCAAGGACCATCAGGGATCTCAAGATATCAACTCCCACTTCTGATCAGTCCATGATCTCAGCCTCCATTGCCCACTTGGTGCATTTTCAAATAAGCACTCCTGTGCTTCCTCTAATGCTGCCCCTCCTGCTTGGGAGATGCTCCTCATAACATTCACAAAGCTACCCCTTATCCTCCTTCAGAGCCTTTCTTAAAACTGTCCTTTCCTGGGATGCTTGCATCTCATCTGAGGAAGTGGGTTTTGCCCACAAAATATATATATATACACGTTAGTCTACTTCATCTCATCTGAGGAAGTGGGTTTTGTTTTTAAAGTTACAGACTAACACAGCTACCCCTCTGAGACTGCAATACCTTGACAACACCTCCCCTATTAGTATGCAGAGACACTTGTCTGATTGTTCACTTGTGCTCCATCTTTCTGTATCCTTCTGTTCTTCAGAGTGTGAGCTCTTTGGAGTGGGGAATGTGTGCTTTTGCTCAGGGCTTTTGTCTGGTTCAGTGGGGTCCTGGTTCATGACTGGGCTCATATGATAATACAAATGTTTCTTCCCTCTCTCATCATGAGTTAGAGCGGCTGTGTGTGCTGGGTTAGTCTTTAACAAGCCAGACTCATCACTATTGTAACTCCACTGACTGCAGTGGAGTTTACCCCAGGGAAGGCTATACTCCTTGGTCTATTTGCTTTTCATTGTGCCCTTTCCCCCTACTCTCCTCCCCCCTGTGGAATCCAGCCATGGACAAGCCAGCCTTCTGCAGTGGAGAGACACAGTGAGTGTACATACTCATCATTCCTCCTAACCCACCTGGCTTGCATCGCATCTGCCCTTTGGAAACTCTGGCCACGTTTCACAAGGCCAAGCACCTGTCCCTTGGGGAATCAAAGCTTCCCAGCCCTTTGTTCAGGATAGCTTGTTTGTTTGCATGTGTTGTGATACAAAGTCTGGGGGGAGGAGGAGATATCTATGTGTAGAGTGTTTGGCTGCCTGCTGGGCCAGAGGGAGAGAATATGGGGGAAGAGGGTGAGCTTGGTTGTATACAGGGATGAATTAAGGCCAGATCCCCAGATGTAGGTTAGAGGGTCATAATCCACAAACCTTTAATCTGCAGATGCATGCAGCTGAAGGTAGCTACCAGAGAAATTTAGGAACCATTGTAGAGGTTGGAGAGCAGGAATTAGCCATGAGAAGGCAAAGGGTCAGAGTTCAAAGCTGATTTACATTCATTTGTCCTCCCTCCACAGCTGATTTTTATTCCTGGATCTGGCCCCTCGAGCCCAAAGTGCTGGCTGCAGATATGCACTTGCAGGACTTCCTAGCTATACACGTCTGGATGAATGAGTCCATTATGTGTGACACTTGCACACATACGAAAATGTGGTTCCTGCAGTCGGCAGGGTCTCTCATCTCATTCCAACAACTCCTAGCCTATTCTGTAATGGCCAGATGCACATGCATGTGCGTGCATATTCACATACCCGTGTGGGCGTTGGCTTAGCTATGCACATGGATCAGTGCACATTGCTTGGAGATGTTTACTCAAAGCTCCTTGAGTTATGTGCGTGTGCCCAAGGGCTCATGACCATGCAGGTACATCTGGCTAAAGCACCACCACTGCAGAAATTCAAGAGCAGACTAAAGAAGCATTGCCTTGACAAGACCTTCTGAATCAAGTGGGGTGACTGATACACCCATATCTGCATACTGTCCCACCCAAAAACCTCCAGCACTGAAGTTATGATCCATTAGTTTAGTCATGATTTTTGAATGCCAGAAAACCTAGTAGGAGGGAGTAAGGTAGTCTAAGTTTGAACTGTTAGAGGGAGTCACTTGCACCTAGTGAGCTAATGAGAGAATTAGCTTACTAGCTAAGGGAAGAAAACAAGCAGCATAAAAGGCTGACCGGGGAGCAGGAAGGAGTCCCCTTCTATCTGCTGCTAAGTTGTACCTAGAGCATAAGGCAAACAATAAGACACACTTGGTGACAGTACTCTGGTGGAGTGTGTGTGCTCTTTACACAGCAGAAGAGCTTACCTGCCAGGGTCACTAGAACTTGGTACAGAAAGGGTAGGTGTCGGGGTATTCATGAACCATGCCAGCAACACTCTTGGTTCTATGGGGTCACCAATTTTTATCCCTGGTAGTTTGTGGAACCAGGGTGGAAAATAGGTCAGCCCACCTTACAGGCCTGAAAGCAGAAATCCTCTTTTCATCCACTGACCTGGCACAGCACAGATAGGCTATGTCTACACTGGCGGATTCTTGCGCAAGAACACGTCCACACTGCCATGTGCTTTTGCGCAAGAGCATCCATGGCAGCGTGGACGCTCTGTTGCGCAAGAAAGCTCTGATGGCCATTTTAGCCACAGGGCTTTCTTGCACAAGAAACACCTGCCGCGCGTCCACACTGCCCTCTTGTGCAAGAGAGCTTACACTTGTTAGAAAAGAGTGTAGCTCTTGTGCAAGAAGCCCTCTCTTCCAATGGTATACTGTAAATCTTCTTGCACAAGAGCGGGCAGGCAGTGCGGACGCTCTGTGGGTTCGTGCACAAGAACGACCGTGTAGACATAGCCATAGTGTTTAACGCCTTCAGTGCTCTGCCAATGTACTCCAGGCCTGACATGAAGGAGCCACTTAATACCAGTAATAAGGTGGATATTGGCCCCACCCAACAGGAAACAGACTAAGACCCACCATCTTGCTCCGCTTGGTGCTTAGGCCACTAAATGGGCATCGGATGGTACCAACTTCAGTCATGAGGCTTTTGTATTGGATTTGAGCTGTAAACCTGGGGTGAAAATTTGTATAGCCTCTTCCCAGACCCTGGAGCTCACATTCCCACCTTTAAATGGTAAGGCACTATGTAGAAAGAGAGAACTCAAGTCTGCTCTGATTTATCT
The DNA here is from genome assembly GCA_030068395.1 of Apalone spinifera. Classification (NCBI taxonomy): domain Eukaryota; kingdom Metazoa; phylum Chordata; order Testudines; family Trionychidae; genus Apalone; species Apalone spinifera. The sequence goes on from CM057848.1 coordinate 111,107,308, forward strand.
GGTTGAAGTTAGTTTAATGGGCGTTTCACCCATATTCCTGAGGGCAGCACAGAAGTTGGGGTAACTTTTGAATAATGACTTCTGTGGGGTGTATCAACACCACTGTTTGGGTGTGTGTGTGTGAGGGGAGGAGAGGGTGGTATGGCTATTAGCTAAAGCTGTAGTGCAAACTCATTATTCTCTCTGTAAGCAGTCTCGGTGCCACTAATTGGGACTTTACATAACACTCAGAAGGTGTGTGGGTTACACTAGCATGGTCAAAATATGGTGGACACTGCCTCTCAGGGGGTGGCTTGGATTAGCCACGTGAGCTGGGGCTTGGGGGGGGTTGGGCATGTTTGGACTTGGGCAAACTCAGCTAGCCCAAGCTGAGGTAGTGTCGACTTGTTCTGGGAACCACACCTTTCAGCTTCAGTGCAGACATATCTTGCTGTGCTCAGGGCTCTGAACATTTCTTTCCTGGTCACACTCAAATACCTATTAGCATAGGCTGTATGAAAATGGGGGCTCCTCCTTGCTGGACTGTAGAAAGTCTAATGAGCCTCTCCCTGGATGTGTTTACCTTGCTCTACAGCCAGCCTGCAAAATGAAGAGAATCGACTTCTTTGTTTTTCCCTTTCCCTCACTCACCAATCCTCTTTTCCTGCCATAAAAAACATTCTTAGCAAGATTTTGTATTAAGTTAAGGGATATTGCTTCATAAATAAGGTTTTATGGAGCCCCTTCCGCTCCCAGGAGCCTCTTAAGTAGTAAAGCACCTGCATGTGACATTGCCAGGGCAATTCTTTCTTTCTTGAACACGGCCCTGGGTAGCAGTTTTATCACCGCCCACTGAGGGAAATAACCATTGCAGAGTGGCCATGTACAAATGTGTTCTCAGAGGGTGTGTCTACACAGCACACTTACTTCAAAATAAGCTATGCAATTTGCATAGCGCAAATTGCGTAGCTTATTTCAACGTTATTTTCAATGGCTTATTTTGAAATTTGGCACCAGATTTCAAAATAAGTCGCTATTCTGAAACGTCCCTTATCCCTCATGCAATGAGGTTTACAGGGATGTCAGAAGAGTGAGCCTGTTATATTTTGATATAATGGGCTTGCTCTTAAGACGTAGAATAGCTATTTCGGGATACCAGAAGTATCCCAAAATAGTTCTGCTGTGTAGATGCAGCCAGAGTGTGCTACTGATGATTTAGAGTGAGAGGTGACACAAGGGAGAACAGTAGTTCCAGTCCCACTTTAGCTACTAATTTACTGGTGCATGACTTTGTGCATGTATTTCTATCAACACTAAGGTACTTACAACAGCAGACTATAAGGTTGCCCATTCACGTAAGTGCTTCTATGACCAGGGTTGGGAACTGAGTCAGAATCAAGAGTTCGTGTTATCTACTGACCTGCCATCCCCTGAGTTTTCCAAAGAAGTCTGTGATCCAAGTAATGTCTACCCCTAGCATCACTAGTTTGGAAGATCAGCGTGGTCTTGAGTGAAAAATGAGTGGTTCTGCAGTTAATGCGACAGGCACTAGGAATCAGTACATCATCATTTTGCTTCCAGCCTACTACACACTTTTCTTTGTGACCTTTGGTAAGTCCCTTACCTACAAAATGGAGACAGTGACACTTCTTGATCTCTTGCCAGTGAGGCAAGATTCTCTGAGACTGTGACTTTGCTATATCAAATATGATCATTTCACTGTCAGCTAAGCCTCCCCGTGCCCTTGTTTCTTACCTCCACCTGTGGTACCTCATCCTATTGTAAGGTCTTCAGGGCTGGGACAATCTTATTACATGTGTGCAAAATATGTAGCATGAAGGGATCCTGCTCTCTGATTGGGGTCTCTAGATACTATTGTTACATATAAACACTAGCAGTAATAAATAATGCACACCATAGAAATACCACTAAATTCTGTATAACGTGAACACACTTTAGTTGATTGGATTACTCGTTCAAATTGGGAGTATTAATGGTATAGTGAGAACATTCACTTTGAACTTGCCTGACCCTTTGCATTTATGTTTTCAATTTTCTGTTGCATCCAGGTATCTTATTTATAGTTACTTTAAATCGCTTGTCTTGGTTTTTAAACACTTGCTCCATTGCACATTGAAAGTAACCTATAGAGCAGGGAATTAATTTTATCAACATTATGGCAAAGCATTTTTGTTTTCTTCCTTCTCTCAGCCAGTATTCTAAAGCAATCCTCTCCTCCCCCATCCACGCTGCTTAATGCACTAAGCTCACACTTGCAAGATTGCCAGTGTTGGAAAGGCTTAGGTAATGAAGATCTAGGTAAGTTTCCTTAAAATAGCATTAGGATTCAAATGTGGATTTGGACCCACGTAAAATGGGGAAGGGTGTTGGTTTATCTTAGTCTGGAAAACTTTTTGATTCACATTAGCAAACAGTCACCCAAGTCATAAGGATGTCTCTGTGTAAAGAACTCCTGGACAGGAACAAATAGGCAGTGCTGAGGCTGAGATGTTAGCATGCTGAGGGATGCGGGTCAGAACTGAGATGTGTTAGGACAGCAGCATGGGGAGCCCAGAAGAGGAACAGCAGGCAGGCTCCTGTCAGGACTGAGGTATTAACAGTTGTGTGGCAAGCCCAGGAATGCAATAACTATATGAATAATTGATTTCATCCATATAGCTGAAAGTGACGTACAAAGGAATCATCATTAGCCCATTTTTACAGAAGAGGAAACTGAGGTACACTGCATTGACTTGCCCATGTCACACAAGGCAGTGGTACAGCTGGGACTAGTACCCATGTCTCCTGATTTCCCCCCCTCAGTCTAGTGGATCAGTCTGTATCTTAGTTAGCTGGGGCGTGGCAGAGCTTCAGGTTATGACTGACAGAGCTGGATGGGAACTCAGGATTATATTAGGAGGGGATATTACATTCTTAAATGCCTCAAATAGCCTGGGTGCTGAGGCTGCACTATATTCAGGTGCTTGAAAGGACTTAATGTGCTTGTATTTGTTTCTGTGGGGGGCCCACATGAGCGTATGTGTGTGGAATTTAATACCAATTTTGAGTAACAGGAAGAGAGAAAGTGAGAGTACAAGGCTAAAGATGCTAACTAGACAGTGACAGTAATTCCCCAGAACTGTCCTTGATTTCCCCTCCCTGCCATGTCTCCAAAGATTTGGACAGATTCTAAAGCAGGAAGGCTTTGCAAAATAGGTCAGGAGACACAGAGGGGAGAGATTTGTGTTACTGGGCATCAACAGATGCAAGTTTGTTTCAGATTTAGACAAAGGAAGGGTGGAAGGGACAGAGCAAGAACCCATGTAATGTTGATAGTATAAGAGATCGCTCCTACACAAAGTTTCCAACATTACTTTGAATGTGAGGAGATGACCCTCCATCTGAAATGCAGAAACAGCAGCGATCATGGCAGAACATGTAGCAATAGAGCATTATAGCATTGGGCAGAGCAGATAGCATGGCACCAGACATTACCTTCCAGGACTTTCTACCAGGTTAGAAGACATGGGCTAGATTGTCTGCAGTGAAAATGGGGTTTTATGGAAGGTAGGAGGGAGCACAAGGGAGTTGGGAAGCTCCCTTTATCCAGGGACTGGTTCTGTGTTGGTCCAATATAGACTGAAGCAGACAAGTATGCTAGTCAGTGCTAGACTGCTATGCCGTCCCTTAACCTGGGGATAACTGGCTACCACTTATGCTTCCTCTCCCCATCCTAGCATATCCCCAGTGCTGAAGGTTGCGAGGAGTTGCAGTTCTACTCCCTCAGGGTGCAGATCAGATCAGGCTTCAGAGTATCATCTGTTGGACAAGTGTTTCAGTGTTAGCCCAGTTGCCCTCATCTAAATAAGCAATCAAGCAAGCTGATAACAGTTAAAACACAGACTTCACCCCAGCTGTCAAAGGCAGCCGAACTTTGCCCTGTATCACATCATAGTTGTCTGAATTATCTGGGGGTTAAAGTGAGCTGTAACATATCTAACTGGACAGTCACCCCACTGAACTCACATAATGTCCTTGCGAGGTCAGGGCAATGGCTTGTTGCACAAATATATCAAGATAACCTTCAGATTTCAGCAATCAGTTACGGCTCTGTTTGGGGAAAGGGGAATCTGGGATCAGAAATGTTCACTAAAATCCCCCACTGCTGCTACCTCTGATTCCTCTCCAGTCATGATAACAATGGTGGAAGCCCTTGCATAGACAAAGTTCCATTTGGCTTCTGGCTTTCTGAGCACTGTGCCGTGTAGTCACGCTCTGATCCTGCATTAGATGCTTCAAATCTGGTCTGTACTGGTGCTTCCCTTAGTAGTGATAGTGATCAGTATCGACCCAGCCATGGAGATTAGCTTTAAATCAGGGACACTCTACCACTGGAACACTGGCCTCAGTTTCAGGTATTCTGAGACTGCGGGAGTGCAGAAGGGAAATCTTGGGAAGATTAGCTGTCACAGATAGCCGGGAGTGGAAGAGCTATATCAAAAAAATTAGCCCAAGGTCATCCAGAGAAGCAAAGATGGCAGTTGAGCAGTGTAGCACTGAATACACCCCCTTGCCTTATGAATAAGGGTCTGATCTAATGCCTGATGAAGTATATAGAAAAATACCTACTATGAGGCTATGTCTAGACTGCAGGGTTCTTTCGGAAGAACCTTTTTTCAGAAGAGATCTTCTGAAAAAACTTCCAAAAGAAAGTGTCCACGCACAAAAGCGCATTGAAAAAACGATCTGCTTTTTCAGAAGATAGTGTCCACACTGAATGGATGCTATCTTGCATTTCAGCTGTGATTACTATGGACGGAGTGGCCACCAGGGCACCTGTGCATTTTCCTCTTTCCTCTTTTTTAGAAAGAACTCCCTTTTCCCCGTCCACACACACCTTTTTCTGAAAGAGCTCTTTTGGAAAAAGGTTTCTTCCTCGTAGGAAGAGGATTACCAATGCCGGAAAAACCCCTCTTCTGTTTCAATTTTTTTTCTGAAAGAACGCGATTGCAGTGTGGATGTAACTCAGGTTTTGTCGGGAAAACGGCTGTTTTTCCCACAAAACTCTGTAGTGTAGACAAACCCTGAGTGTTGGATCTGGTTCTAAGAACCTGATTCTGCCATTCCTACCCATGCTGAGTAGTACCTTATTCTGCAAGTAGACCCAAGTGGATTGTACATTGTTACAGCATGGAAAAAGGCACAGAGATGAGTGGGGAAAAGGAAATGAAAAGGATATTGAAGCAGACAGCACTGGCAAAGCAGCTGGTGCCTGGTAATTGATTGAGTGAGGTCACCCAGTGATAGGAGGAGGGGACTAACAGGAGTTCCCTGAAGGACTCTGACAGGTGGAGAAACTGCTAAAGGGGAGGCTGAAAGAGAAGGCAGAAAGGCCATCTGGAGAGCTACTGAGGATGTGCCTGCTCACTGGAGAGTTAATAAAGATAGCTACAGGCTCCAGAAAACACACAGTTGTTCATGGCCTCTGAGAGTTTGAGGATGTGCCTAACCGTGGGTGCTCCCTTAGTATTTCTTGTTTGTAGCTCTGCTTATACACCCTGTCTGTAAGCATTCTTCTAGTAGGAGAGACACATGGGAATGTGATTCAGAGGCAGCCTCCTTCTGTCCTCAGCTCGTTTGGCTCAATGTGTTAATCTCACTAACTAATCACCTTAGGGAGTCACCCTGAGAATTCTTTTCAGTGGAAATGTCAACCACTCTTTAGCCAAATCTGTTAGCTCATCCCACTGCAACATCCGAGAAAACCCACCAGTACCTCTAATAGCCTTCCAGGTCATCAGGCCAGCCAAGCCATTTATTAGTGCAAAAAGCCATCTGGCAAAGCAGTAAGAATTAAGCTTGATCCAATTCCCAGTGAAGTCACTGACAAATCAGTGACAGCAACAGCTGATGGTGATTTCATTAAGAGTGGTAAGTAAGTCCAGAAGTCCAGTCTTTCACAGCAACCCTGTTACTGTAGAATGTCAGGAGTGCTGCTAGACAGGTCTGAGGTGCATTGTCAAAGCTGAGAGGGGAAGCCTTCCGTCTATTTTGTCTTAACAGGACTTTACTTCCATAAACACTAATTGAGAGGACAATTAGTAACCTGACAGTCAGACCTAACCTATATACACAGTTCCATTGAAATCAGTGGGGGTTACATGTATGTATCTTGAGGGCAGAATATGATTTTTGATTCTTAAACTCCGATTTTTCCTTTAGCTTCCTGGACTTTTTGTCTAGGCCATTCCCCCCATGTTGATCTCTGATTTGGTGAGCAAAGGGGATTGATCTTGCCCAGTGCAACACATACCTATTATAAACAATGAGCAGTCCTGTGGCACCTTAGAGACTAACAAAGGTTTATGGGATCATGAGCTTTTGTGGGTAAAACCCATTTCATCAGATGAGTTGGAGTGGAAATTACAGAATCCAGGGTATATATAACAGTAAAAGAAGTTACCTGTCAACTGTAGGACCAGTGTTAATGAAGCTAAGTAAGTCAGGCTGGGTGTGTCTCATTCATGCCATGTCAGGTGGAAATGTGAGTATCAAAAGTAGGGCAAATTGCCTTTGTAGTGTGTTAACCAGTTGAGATCTTTATTCAAGCCTAAGTTGATAGGGTTGAACTTGTAAACAAGCTCCAGTTGAGCGCTGGGCGATAAAATTCTTTTGTAGAAGAATGGCTACTTTAAAATCCATTACTAAATGTCCAGGGAGGTTTAAATGTTCCCTTACAGGTTTGTGTGTTACCATTTCTAATGTCTGATTTGTGTCCATTTATACTTTGGCCCAGAGACTGTTCAGTTTGGCCAATATATATGACAGAGGAGCATTGCTTGCACTTGATGGCATATATCACATTAGTGGATGTACAGATAAAATGCAATTCATGATGAGAAGACCTGATTAAACAAGGTGCAGTGGAAAATTAATTCCTCTCTCATAGATTGGGAATTGAGGCACAAAGAGATTAATTCCTCTCTCATAGATTGGGAATTGAGGCACAATTTAAAAGGAGTAGGAGTCCCAGTCCAGTGGCTTAGCCACCAGGCATGTTTCTTTAAGGACTAAACTTTTGACTTAAAAAATGTAGGGATAGATTTTCAAAGCCCCTTAAATGGGAGAGACACAAGAGAGTGCGTGTTCTCCCACAGCAAGGGCAAAATACCACCAATGGGCATGCAAAATCAGATCACTGCACTGGCAGATGGCTGTTGTAAATGCCTGGTGCACAGAAATGCAGTACATAAGACCAGATCTAAGATGGGTGAGGCAGGCAGTCACCAACTTCTAGGGAATGCAGTACTGCTCTACTGCTCAGCTTTCTTCCCTACCCTCTCACTTATTGGCCAGTTGTGTGTGCACATTTACAAAAATTGATTCAGTCACTTGGAGCAGCTAGGTGTGAAAACATTTTCTGCCCTGCCCAGCAAAACTGTCCATTTCTGGGTGTACATTTAATTTGACTTCTCTGTTGCATTGTGCTTTGGAAATGAAACTTTATACAAAATGTTAAGGGCTAACATTCAGTAGGGGATTGTTGAAGCAGGTGCTTTACAGCTTCTGACACATGTATTGCACATGGCTTCTCTTTGTGTCCAAGATGGCTGTTGCTTTTAGCTACAATTGTTATTTCTAAGCCACCTAAACAGCTGTATGTTAACTACATATTACATTATAGTTCAGTTCTGGAGAGAATTGATTCTCCCTTTCATGTTGGCAGATGCTGTATATTGACTATATTAGTTGATCCTAAAACCAATCTTGAGAGGGGATTGGGGGAGCGTCCCTTCATATTTAACTCTGGAGTCAAATAGGGCCTTTTCTATGCTGAACTAGTTCACCTTGGAAGAGTTTAGATACTATGATGATGGGCACTATAAAGGGATTCCATCCCAGAATTTTTAGTAGAATAGAAAATGAAACTGTCTGAAAAATTCACCCCAGATTTTACATTAAGGGCATGTTAGGACAGAGCTTTGAGCATTTAGTCTGCATTTTATGGGTATCCACACAACACTGACATGCTCAGTAAAATTCTGTATTAGGAACATAATATTTTGTGGTTCCAACTTTGCTCACAGATGAAGGACTTCTGCTCCTTAAGGTTTGCACCCTCTAATACAAAGGCATGCCAAGACATCTATTTTCAATGGCTTAAATAATCCCCACACAATGAGAGGGCTGAGAGATGGTCACAAGCCATGTGTGCTACATATGGCCAGTTAGAAAGTGGTAATTTGGAATAAGCAGATAGGCATAACTGGAGTTTTAAATCCTGACCCCTCTGAGGTCCAGGCACATCTGGACCTCACCTGTTCTTATGACTTGGAGTTCTGATTTGGGGATTCAAAACAGGAAGGAGCAGCTTCATCTCTGCTTCAGAACTGGAAGCATTCGACAAGAACAGCACTAACATAATGAATCTTGAACCACATACTAGATTCAGCCTTAAATCATAGGGCTTGTTTGCACAAGTCGTGCTGAAAGAGTATTATGTAAAAGTGCATGGAGGAAACACAGAGGCTACGTCTACACTGGTAGCTTCTTGCGCAAGAACAGCCGTTCTTCCACAAAAACTTGCCAGCTGTCTACACTGAATGAGCGTTCTTCCAGAAGTAAATGTACAGTATAGCGTTGTAAAACAGGGCTTCTTCTGGAAGAGTTAGTCCTCTCCCCATGAGGAATAAGCCCTCTTGTGCAAGAGCTCTTCCAGAAGAAGCCAGTGTAGACAGGCAATGTGAATTTCTTGCGCAAGAAGCCCCTATGGTTAAAATGGCCATCAGACCTTTCTTGTGCAAGAGAGCATCTACACTGCCATGGATGCTCTTGCGCAAAAGCACATGGCAGTGTAGACACACTCCTGTGGAAGAGTTTTTGCACAAGAACTCTTCCACAAAAGAGTTCTTGCGCAAGAAGCTGCCAGTGTAGACATACCCTTAATGTGCACCAGGAGGGTCTACACAGATCAACTAGCATGCAAAAGTGTGCTTTAGAAATCACTCATCCCATAGTGTGCATTGCCCTCCATTAAGTATACAAGTCTTAAATCCCACCCTAAATCCATTGTAGTAATGGATTTGAACAATCCTTAATCTAACTCCAAACATACAGAATGGTGTGCTGCCCTCATGTTTAGGTAATACAGTGATGGGTGTCCTAAAAATGTCTTAATTAGGTTAGATAGTTCCTCCTTGTTGCATACCTTTATAGTGTGTTTGTACACTAGTACCTGCCCACTAGGCATTTATATATATCTACATGTTTCACTATGGACAGCACTGATTTTGGGACTGAACAAACCACATTCAACTGTTTTATAGTCAACAGTAATGAATTTATTGAGAAGTACATACACTAGAAAAAATAGTTCCTTGATTTCCTGAAATATTTATTTGAAGAGTGATACAATCAAGAGCTTTTCTATGATTTTTGAATTTGATGCTTTTTTTTTAACTGCTAGACACACTAAATTTTAGGGCTCTGCTAAGGTGGCTTTTAGTAAAGCATCTGTAGGAAGAGGCTATGGCTGATGTATAGCAGCTTGTTACAGAAAGGAAGCATTTTGACACAGAGCTGTATTGTGTGTGGATGATGTTATGATGCTGAGTCCCCTAAACCATGTTGGTACACGATCCTAAGAAGTAGGTCCCTGGTCCTTTTTTATTCCCTCACCACTTAACTGTGAGAATTTATTTGAAGGGCTATATCCCCAGATGGTGCAAACTGGCAAAGATCTATTGATTGAGGATCTAGGATGCAGCTTTTAGGTGCTTTTCTAGCTGGCTCACCCAGAATGTCTCCCAGAGTTCTAGGGAAGTGCACACTTCAAAGAGAACGGAAACACCCCTTTTCAGGGTGCTGTGTGTGTTTCCTCCTGTACTGGCCCTGCTCAGTTAACTAGGTGGGAATAAGATGGGTCCAAAACCCAGCTCCCTTTGGGTTGTCTAGTACTGCTGCTTGCATTAGACACACCCAGTTTTTACTCAGGGAGGTCAAAGAGTGAGCCTTCTCCTTCCTTATGAAAGGCAGCACGCCTCCCTCCTAGTGCACCCATACAGGGCCAGCCACAATCCAACCTTAAAGCCATTATCTGGTCAGGTAAAAAAACGAGAGAAAATGTGGGACAGTTGATCTCAGCCTGCTTTCGTTTCCCTTCTCACTCTTTTTTCCCACTGCTGATTTCTTCTCTCTCTCTCTCAGGGTACATCTACACAGCTATTTTGGGATACCGGAAGTATCCTGAAATAGTTACCCTGGGTCTTCACAAGCTGCCCATTATTTCAAAATATTTTTTGAAATCACGGGCATGCTATTTTGGCATCCTTGTAAGCCTCGTTCCATGAGGGTTAAGGGATGTCTCACAATAGTGCATTATTTTGAAATCTGGTGTTGTGTAGATGCACCAAATTTCAAAATATACTATTTTCAAAATACAATAGAAATAAGATACGCAATTTGCATAGTGCAAATTGCACATCTTATTTCGAATTTAGGGTGCTGTGTAGCCACACCCTCAGGCTCACATCCCTGACCCTGTTCCCCACACACATCCCCCAGCTCCCTGCTACCTTCTCCTTCCCAGCTGTACTCCCCACCCAGGGCTCCTGCCACACTTTCTGCAGGTAACGCCTCCTCCCTCCAACTGCCAATCCCAACTGCCATGGAACCTTTTACTCTCGACAGTCCACCTGCCCCTCGCTAACTGGAGGGAAGCAAAGATTATCCCTCTGCACCTGCCCATTCAATTGTCCTCTCTGAAACAAGCTGCTTATCTCCAACCCACCACCTCTGGACACGGCCTGCGTGCTGCCAAAGGCTGAGTCACCAGTGGGGTGGCTTGGGCGTGTTTCTTGAAACCCCTCACAGGCTCCCTGCATGTGCTTGTTTCTCATTCAAAACCAATAAATAATCAAAAGCGAGAAGACATGATTTTTCCCTGCTCGCTCTGGGAGGGGAACTCATTGATTGCTGTTCTCTGAGGATTTGGGCAAACTACGTTTTAAGTTTCCGTGTTCACACCCCTGAATTTCACTTTGAGTGTCAAGTTCAAGTCTGCAACCACAAAGTCAAATTCATCTAAATTGCTGGGTTTAGGCTGGTTTGAGGCCATAGCCATACCAGGACACTTCACTGGTACTTGGCTTTCATTCCCAAGTCTTTATATAAAGCCAGGCTCACTTTCTGCTGCTCAGGTTGCAAACAGCACTGAACCTTTCAGACTAGCTTCTCAAATTTCATCATGCAAGTTGTCCACCTTTCTGAATACAGTGACTGACTCACTACAATGACTGCAAGGAAACCTTGCCACCAATGTTTCTTTTAATTTTTTCTATTCATGTGCAGAATAATTTTTATTATATGCACTAAGGCATATGTGGATATGCACCACCTATAGAAACACATGTTGCTGGCTGTGGAGGCAGTAGGTGCTCTGCTAATCAATTGGGCAGCACCTGAATCTCTCCTGGGTGGCCACCCAAGCCCACAGCTTACAGGGAACACTGTTTGCTACTCTATTGAATTGCAGACATCTTTGTACAAATAAAAGACTATAGAGTTGGCTGGAGGGAGAGAAAAGAGGCCTCAGTTCCAACAAAAGAGGGAAGTTTTGAGAAGATCACTGCTCATTTGGGAAGGTCACTAATTAGGACTAGACCAGAGGCAAAGTAGACAATGATACAGCGGACATTGTTCCCAACATGGATAGTTTTCAAGAGAGGAATTTGGTTTGCATATTAGTGTAATGCTGACTGACTCCAATAGTTAGCATCAAACCTGGGGACCTCTGGAGCTAAATGCATGAGCCTCTCCTGCATGAGACAAAAGGCACATGCCTCTTAACCAATATCAACTCAATAATCGCTAGGTGGACTAGCTGCCACTAGATAGGGACAGAACAACACAGCAGGCATGGGTTATGTTCTTACAAAAATTGCAGGTGTGTTTATCTTACTTTATGTGGAGTCAGTGACCCAATCCTATGCAGAGAGAAGACTTTCATCTTCCAGCAGATGCAACAGTAGGACACTCAAGTTTTTCCCAACTATAAAATGGAATAGTTTTTATTTTGTGGGGTTTAGTGACACAGAGTTTTCCATGAACAAGAATTTTCTATGGTTTGATCAAAAGCATCCAGTAAGGGGGAAGAGCCAGTATCAGGCACTTGCCTGTCCCTACTTGTTCCCTTTATGATTTTTGTTATTGTTCAGGACAAATAAAACAATTGTTGTGTTTAAGGACTGGCCCTTCCTTCTGCAAAGTGCCCAGCCTCATTACTCTTCTAGAACCTTCCAAAGTTCTTCAGCTGTCAGAAGTGTTAGCTGCCATCTCCCAAGCTTTGGCAATGCAGAGTGCCTTACTGGAATTGCATTATTTTCTTACTTAATACAACACGAGTAAGCTGATCAATGACAAGTACAAAAGCGAGTGACTGGAATAAGGCTACTGGTGTGGGATGGGTCTGCTGAGCCACCACTCTCCTGAGGTTCCTTTGGATCTTTACCAAACAGATAGATAGCAAAGACCAAGGATTGCGAGTTTGCAAAGACCAGCTGAATTGCGAGTTTGTTTTGGAAACAGGAACTAGGGGGAGCAAAGAACCTGAACCTTCTTGAAAAACAAGCTGCTAGTTTGGAGGACTGCAAAGCAGGTGCTGCAATATGTTTGTGCTCATCCCTGCTGGAGCAGAGAAAATGAGATACATTCATTGAATCAGAAAGAGACAGAGATTAAGGCAGTTTGAATGGTATTACTGTATCCATAACCCCATACTAACTCATTACTACCTTGTTCAAAAAGGCTACAAACTACAGAATATTAGAGATCAGAACCTTAGGGACTAAGATATAAAAGATGTTCAAGGTCTGGTTGAAATTGAAATTGAAGCACACCAGGACAATAAAACTTCATTCTAACCACCTCTAGTGATATTTAGGTATTGCAGTCAACACCATTATGAGATCACCCAAATATTCATAGTCCCCGACAAACTTCAGGCATCACTGGACTGGTTAAATTATAATTTCCACTATAAATGTTCTGGCTTTAGTGTAGTACGATCGGATCTTCAGTGAGACAGTTTCTAAAGGGGGTTAAACTTTCTCAAATGTCAAGCCCCCACCCTGAAGCTGTGTCCATGCAGGCAGAGCCCTATAGATTTTAGCTGATAGGAACTGCCTGAGAGGGGATGCAATTCTAGGATGGGGATCTAAGGTAAGTTTGCAAGCACATCATTAGGTAACTGCATGACTAAATATCCATTTTGCACAAGGAAATGTGGGTTTTGAACAAGCAGTGAGGGATGGGCAGAAATGTAGAGGCCTTTTTAGAAATCTTGGCCCTAAATGTGACTGGAATGTCCCATTTGCCTTGCTTTCAACTGTACTAACTCAGCCTAATCTAAAGCCAACTGCTGTCAAAGGAAAACTTTCAATAGCTACCAATTTGGATTGGGCCCTGTGCCATGCAACACTACTCTCCATTAGAGCCATTACTGGTTTTTCTCTGCATCCCACAGAAAATAGGTAGAGACAATTTAAGACATTTATCAGTGCTCTCGAGAAAGTTTCACACTAAATAAACCAGGATAGCTTGGTTCTCTTCTGTATTTGTGTAAAGTAACTGCAAAACCCACCCTCTTCCCCACAGAAAAGGCAGCTTATGAATGCCACAGGAGCACAATAAAGCATCTGCAATGGGTATGTCAATGTGTTACACATGTCACTATTATCATTAGATAGTGGACATCTTCGTAGTGTAAATGGGCCACATGGAAAGAAAACCTGCCTAAGTGATCATTAAATCACTCTCTCCGTTTCCTCCCAGAATGGAGTTGCAGATCCCTGAAAACAGGGATTAATAGTAAAACACACACGGAGCCTGTTCCAGCACTGGGGTCCATGTAATTGGATACCTGTGTAGAGTCCCAGCAAAGTGAATGGGGGAGTTCAGTGCAGGATTGGTGCCCTGGCATTTACTAAAGCAGCTCTATGCTCAGAGAGACAAAGCCACAGGAGGGCACTGAGTGAGGCAGACAGACTCATAATGCAACACCTGCTGCTCACAGCTGCGCCTCCCAGTTCTCCTGGGAGGATGCAGCAGGCAGCACAGCCAAGAGAATATGTGGTTCCAGGATGCTGAGCTTTCGTGGGCCGGACCCACTTCCTCATCACCTATTAAACCATCTTGTTAGTCTTTAAAGTGCTACATAGTCCTGTCTTTTGGTTCCAGGATTGATCAAATAGGCAATTGGCTTCTTTTGTTTTAAACACAATCCAATGCTGGGCTGTTGCTCCTCTGAACCAGCATCAGAAGTGTGGGGGGAAGCATATGAGATGATCGGTGTTTCTGTGACTATAAATAATGTAACAGATGCAAAAGTGCTCTGAAGCTGGCCTGGTCATGTAGACAAATCCACTGCCTGTGTATGTGGGTTGAGGCTAAGACTGCAGTGAATGGCTGAGGAAGGGGAGGGAATAAATTGCTCTTCTCTTCACCCACCCCATCCTCCACCTCCAAACCAGAAAACCCCACTCTGCTTGGTCAATACCCAGCCAAGTGATATGAGATGGGTCTTTTGACTCATCTTCTGAAGGCTGTGCCAAACACATTTTAAATCCCTCCTACCCCCCACCCAATAGCATTTCACAAGACAGGAAGCTCCCCTCAAACTGTGCACACAGATATAGGCTGAAATCTGATAGTAAAAAACAAAACCACATGGTCCTTCTCCCATCACTCGCATCTTCCCATTATGATGCAGTTTCATTTTATTTATGGAGGTAGGCATCCAACCAGAGAGCTCCAGATTTCTTTAGGGATCTATGGAAAGAGAAGAGAGGCTTTAGTAAAGCAGGACTCACAGGCCTACTTGATCAGAGATTCTGCAAAGAGTTGCCTTCTTCTGAATGCAATCCTTTCTAAGGAAGTGGAGCATTGGGTCTCTATGGGTGTGTCTACACTGCAGGGCTTAACTCGAAATAAGCTACGCAAATTGAGCTACGTCACTTGTGTATCTTATTTCGAAATAGCTTATTTCAAAATAGGGAGTGTCTACACAGCACTTATTTCGAAATAGAGCACTCTTCCTCGTACAATGAGGGTTACGGAAGTCGGAGTAAGAAGTCCTTCAGCTTGACAGTATTTTGACACTATTTCGAAATCACTGCCTGCTGTGTAGGCACGGACTAAGTTATTTTGGAATAGCGCTAGTTATTTCAAAATAATGTTGCTGTGT
>CM057848.1:111122627-111143381 GCA_030068395.1 Apalone spinifera
CAACTTGACTTAAAACAATGGGCACAATCCTCAGGTAGTGTCAATCAAATTAATTCCACAGACTTCATGTGCATTACACTGATTTACACCCACTGAGGAGTTGACCCAAGAGAAAACAAATGGTAGTTCCACAAACTGGAATTATCACTGTCTAACCATGCAGAACAAAGTATACACATAAAAGAATTTCCCACTTCTCCCTCTGCATCACTCCTCATATCAATGTTTCATCTACATTTTTCCATCCACGTGTGGAATAAATTTTGTTATGTGCACAGGGGCACCAGCAGTAGAAACACATGCTGCTGTGGGTGCTCTGTTAATCAGCGGGGCAGCATTTGAATCTCTCCTGGGTGGCTGGCCAAGTGCTCAATTTACAGAAAACACTGCCCCTCGTTCAAAATTCCCTCCAACATCAGCTCTTTGAAGACAATCAGACATGGAGAGTGCAACAGATTTGAGCTAACATGGAAAATCATATCAATAAGACCAAGTGGCTGGGCAAGCATGCATGGCATGGAAGTGATACGGTGTGACTTTGCGGGACTTCCACAGAGAAATTGTTGGTTCTTAATCTCCCAAATGAGAGCCACAAAGACTTTCTCACTGTATACAGGGGGTTGCTGCTGCCACATTTGGCTGGGCTGACACTATGGGCCAGATTCTGACCCTCTTACTGACACTGAATCATAGTCCCTTACTGCACAGTTGGGCTCATAGATGTTAATGGGGAGTGAAGCTACCTGAAGCTGTCTCTTTCTGAGTATGCAAAATTTTGCACAGAGTGTTATGTACCTTGCCCTTTGTAATAGGAGGATTTTGTATAAAGTGCCAGAAAGTAGCTCAATATGTTCTGCAGCAGGAACTCCTTCTAGATCAGGGTGGGGAATCTAAGGCCTGGGGGTCAGATGAAGCCCCCAGCTTGTCTGGAGCTAGCCCGAAGCACAGGGCTCCCCCCAGCATTGGGGAGCCCACACTGGTGAGAGGTATTTTTTTTTGTTTGTTTTTGTTTCTCACTTGTGTGCAGCTTCTGACTGATTTTTCTGTGGGTCAGTTGCCCCTAGCCCAAAAAAGTTTCCCACCCTTGTGCTAGAATTCAGACAACACCCATGTTTCTGAGATGTTCTAGCCAAGTAGCCACTGTCCAGAGAAACCTCTGGCAGAATCCCCCTGTTCATCAGAGCAGTACTTGATGCATCTAAGGGCAAGTGGGGAAGAACAAAGGTAATTTTCTACCACTTTTCTACCCCTCTAAGGAGTTCCTTGGAACCTGTTACTGCAGCAGGTTGTTTTCACATCCCCTGCCACCCCCAGTAGTCCCCCTTGGAATAGAGTGTATAGAACCAGTGATGCTATCTCTTTGCTAGCTGAGGATTCTGCAGTGGTGGAGTAATCATCAGCTGCTCATTTAGCATATAAATCCTGAGCATATTTATGCTTTATAGCTCTGCTGCTAGAGGGTCACAAACAGGACTCAGTTTGGCTCATGATCTGGTCCTTTTATCTTAAAGTCCACCTATTTCCCCCATCCAGAGAATATGACACTTCTTCGGGAATGCCAGCTGAGGAATAGGAAGGTTTTGTCTGTGATAGTCAGATGTGAAATGGCTACTTTGGGTCTGTAGCTGCTTGATTGAAAGGGCCAGGCACCAGAAAAGCACGGTATGAAAGGTGCTAGAAGGAGTGAGCATCTCTTGGGGGGAATTCAGTAGTGACTGAGCAAGTCATTCCTGATGTCTGCTTGTTTGAGGACCAGGGTGGAAGGTGGTCTGTGGGTTATAGAGGGGGAACCTGCTCTTTTTGAGAAAAAAATTGTCTTTTTTTTCCCTCTATGACATGACATCATTTCTACAGCAAAAATCCAAGTGCTTTTTAGATTGAAGCAACAAGGTGATCAGTCCTATATCAAACAAACATTTTATGGCTCCAGTGCCACTGCTCTAGGCACAGGTACCTATGAGGCAGAGCTTTTTATATCAAAACAGAGAAGACCTTACTTGTTAGTACAGGCATTCCAGGCTGCACACACCCATGACCATACTGAGGGCCCCTTACCCAACAATGTCTATGAATGCCTTCCAAAGAGGTTTCTCTTCATAGTGGACTCCATACTTGGTGCACAATGACTTCACCAATGGCGCAATCTTGTAGTAATTGTGACGTGGCATTGTGGGAAACAGGCTTGAATAAAGAAATAAAGAGAGCCTGAGAAAACCTAGTGACAGTCCTCTGGGAACAGACACTTCTTTCTGACTCCTCTTAGGGCTAATTACTGCCTCCTCCCCGAGCAAAACAGGCAGAGGGACCAGAGTGAGAGGTAGAAATCCAAGCTTTGAAGTACTCCCTTTAAAGAAATGCTTTGAAAACTGAATGTTTTGATTTCCACACCTGTTGTATCATGGCCCAAAAGAAAAAATAATTAGAACAACAGATCAGGCTAGAAAACATTTCAAGATTAGGAGAAATGTATTTGCAGACAGGGGGAGTACTAGAAAAATGAGGAGTGGAGAAACCTCACGTGATCAACTGAAAAGGCTGTCCATTCCCTTTGGACAACAACTAATTATCTACTGAGAAGCTGAATTGTTGGGAAGCTCATAGACCAAACCGATAAAGAATCTGTGGTCTGGTTACCCTCTGCTGCTCAGTAGGATTCTTTTTAATTCCCTAAGTCAACTTCCAGGTCCTTCACTCTTACCCCCTGTGATCTCCCTTCCCTTTTTTGCATTGCCATGGACAGCATTTTGCATTACTGATCTTAGCTTTTGACATTTTTGCTGAACGAGAGTACCCATAACTGCAAACAATCTTGCGTAGTTACACACCAGCTACATACATCAGAGGGTGGATAGAGGCAAGGGAATTATTGCAGTGTGGAGAAACAATCCAAACCAAAAGAGGCTAAGGCCCTGATTTAATGTCTGTTTTAATCAATGAGTCCTGGATCAGACTCTAAATTAAGATTGTGAGGGTGAAAAAGAAATTTACTAGTAGCAACAGGTGAAAGATATTTGTGTTTAGTGGCAAAATGAGAGGGATCAATGCAGTAGTTTTTTCTGGTTTCATCATGTTCCTTGGGTCCTTTTTTCTTCCCTGCTCATTGCTGCTCTATAGCACTCGCACCTCTCCCCCAACCCTGCCTGGCCAGGTGGTGACCTGGTTATGTCCATCAGATTCCTTCCCATCCTCCTGGGCCCATACTCACTGGTGCTCAATTTGGAAATTCAGATGCCCGGTGAACCAGTCATTGAAAAAGGACTGCTCGATATTACAGGTAGCTGCCAACTGCAAAGACAAGATGCCAACAGTGAATTTTAATGAATCCTGGACCTTAAATCAATTGGTGCAGGGGTCTTCTTTCTACATGCTACAGAAAGCAGAAGGGGCACTTCAAACCAAGTGAGTCATGTGTACCTTTCTGCACTGTCAAGCTGTTGGATGAAATATTGTCTCAGATCACTTCTCCTGCACTGGCTGTATTCCCTATTCTCCTCTAAACCAGGCTAGCCTTTTGTTTTATTCAAAGTAAACTTTGTAACAAAGTGGGCTTGGCTTTGGTGGCCACAGTTTTAAGTTTAACAGAGTGAAAGTCACTTCTGCTACTTGCTTCAAAGTTAGTCTCTAAAAACACAGGTAGTGACCATGTAGACATTCACTAATATAAGGGTTAGGCTATTTTATTAACGTTACAATTCAAGTTAGGATTACCCAAGCACACAGAAATTCTCTACAGACCTATGCACAAGTTACAAATGTAGTTACAGGCGGCCCTCGACTTGCGAGGCGATTGGTTCCTGGGGAAGTGTCGCAAGTTGGGGGCTTTGTAACTCAAACCCTCATTTACGATAGATGCCATGCGCCGTCGTAAATGTGGGCCAAGGATGTAAGTTGGGGGGTTTTGGCCCCTTCCGCACTTACAAAAATGGTTGTAAGTGCAGGGGGGTCGTAACTCGGGCGGTTGAAAGTCAGGGATTTCCTGTATACTGTGTTAGGGTCTGATGGGTCAGGAGAGGGATGGTTCCTGCTGGCGTTTCCCAGGCTGCTCAGTTTCCCCATTTTGGACATCCTCCTTTTTTAATGTGATTCTGTCTATATTACATTCTGCACAAATTCATAAAGTGTCCCTCTTTTCTCTTATTGATCTGTGTCCCCTGCAAACTTAAGGAACCCCAATTTTCTATGGGCTGAGTAAGTTCCCTTTATTTTCATTAGCCTGGATGCACAACCTATAACCCATGATTAAGGCACATGTGCCTTTGTGGTGTTTTTATGATCTAATATTAATCTTGTAGGCAATTCTGCACAATATTATTACTTGGTGCCTCTTTCCACATCATCTTAAGGCATCTGGTTATTTTCTGGCACCTATGTCATTATTTCTGGTCTCCAAGCCCTAAAATAGCTGAGCTTAAGTCTTGCAGGCTTTAACCTATGGTTTTTTACATTTCAGCTTGTTTTATTCATGTCTAGTACATAGTTCAGTAGATAGAGGAACTACCTTTCTCTTTTATAATCCCACAGATCAATTCTAATTGACACACAGTGAGTATATATGCTATAATGTAATCCTAACATTACACAATAAATGAACAATGAACTAAAATCAGTGTTTGCACCAGGGGTTCTCAAACTTCGTTGCACTGCGATACCTTTCTGACAACAAAGTTTCTATGTGACCCCAGTAGGGGGCCCTGCTGTTCCAGCTGTGGGGGAGGGAAAGATGGGCCGCACCTTGAGCCCTGCTGCCCCAGGTTGGAGGGGTGCTCAGGCATCAGTTTCAGTCATGGGTCACAATAAGACTAATGCTGGCCCTGGTGACCAGTGTTCTCCCTAATTTTTCCCACTCCTGAGCAGAATGAATGTTTGTTGTGTGCACCAATATGGAGGTGATGTGTGACATGGAGATGGTGTGCAACAACAAAACTGATGTGGCAGGGCTGGGGCCAAGAGGCTCTGAGTGTGGGAGGGAGCTAATGCCTGGGGCAAAGGGGTGGGATGCAGGAGTATGGGGGATGCATCTGGAGGTGGGACTCTGGGGTGCGGCTGGAGCTGAGGGGCTCAGGGCTGGGACAGAAGGTTGGTGTGCAGGAGTATGAGGGCTCTGGCTGTGGGCTCTGGCGTGGGGCCAGGGATGAGGGGCTCAGAGGGTCAGAGTGCAGGAAGGCTCTGGGCCACAATAAGGGGGCTCCAAAGCTGGGCTGCTCAGGTTATGGTTGCATTCAGGTTCTGGGACAGACGCCGGGTTCAAACTGTCCCTCCCCCAGTCAGATGGCAGTCTGGAAGCAGCAATAGGCTGGGAGTAGTGCATCCCTCCTCATCTTGGGTGGGTGCTTTGAGTGTCTGTGAGGTGATAAACAGGCAGCTGCATGGCCACACAGCTTACAGGAAACTTATCTGGTGACCCATTTACTGGCATTGTGATGCACTTTGGGGTTCTGACTCTCAGTTTCAGAACCGCAGCTCTAGACCAATTTCATCTGGCCACTGCAGACCTGCTGTCAACTCCCCTGATGCTCCCTGGGGCTTGAGCAGTTAAACACCACTTTGCAGGTTGCCTTGTGATCCTCTCATGATAACAAGGCTGCTGCAGGGCTGTTCCCACTCTTTTAGATTCCTATCTGTTCTTCTTTTAGTTATCATAATGCTACCTCCCTATCTCCAATGGCATGTTGCTCCTGAGGCCTCCGTCCCTTCTTAGCCAGAGGCAGATTGGCAGAGAGGGCTGGGGGCACGAACAGAAGAGTGACCAACTCTACCACTCCCTCTAAGGAATAATCACATTCTCTTGCATGGCTCCACGAGCCTAGGAAGGAGAGAAGGCCGCAAGGCATCAAACCCAGGCCCTTGTCATTAGAGAGGCTTGATCAGGGATTCTCAAGTTTCAAAAAGTGGACTGACTATGTGATGCCACCTAGAGGTTGCCAGACTATTTCAGACCCAAGGTTTATCTAGTTGGTATCCTGCTTTCAGCACAGCCTGTACAGAGTGAGGCAAAGCACGAAGCCATTACACAGCCAGCCAGCTGTGCAATGCTATGACTTTGAGGGAGTTGGGGATGGAAGGGAGGGAACAGGAAGATACCATCCCAGCTGGGCCCAGGTCATCCTCTGAACCCCAAAGCAGGAGCTTTGAGCAGCCTAGGAACATTTGCTTAGCTGGCATAGCAAAGCATTGTTATTCATGAACATAAAATTACATAGCATTTCTTAAAATCCTCTTCCTTACTTTTCCTTGCTAAACTGTGGCAGTGAATTCTGTGTGGTGACTGCATGAGTAACAGCTGTTTCCAAAGAACTCAGCTCAAAGCCACATTCATGTCACAGTTAGTGTCAGGGCTGTTCTTTCTCCAAACTCCCCCTTCCAAAAAAATAGGTAAGCATGCGCTGCACTTCATGCACATGAGTAGCTGACTACACAGAGACTTTCAGTTAAGAAAATGCTCAAGTGTTTACTGGATTAGGCCCATGAGAGAGATGATGACTGCCAGACTTTGAAAGTTAATCCTTGAGGGCCTCAGTAGATAGTGTAATCTGATGTAGGAGATGGTTTTCCAATCAACTAGTTAGGCCCACTTCATACTGATGTTATGGTGAAGGGAGGCAGGCCAAGTGAGGGCTGAATTAGTCTTAGAACACTGCAGGTAAGAGGGCAAAGTAGTTCCTCTTCTGGGTGTATATGTTTGATGAGTCTGTGGAAGGCATTTTGAGCCACTGCAACCACTGGTTTTCACATGAAGTCACAGGACACCCTCCACTGAAGTCAAAGATGCTAAACTGGGGATCTGGCCCACTGACTTCCATGGAGTCCTGATTTACGTATGTGTTTGTTAACACTTTATGCAGGAAGGTTGTTATGAAACCCCTTTAGCCTTGCACTCCCTCCATACCTGAATGAGGAATTGTTTAAATTTCCCTCTCAATATGTAATAATTCAGAGGTCAGATCCAGCATACAGATTTAGATTCCACCTCCTCATAGTCAGCTTTACGCCCTGAGGAGAGTGGGGGGAGGGACAGGAGGGAAGAGGCAGGGAAGGGTCCTAGATAGCTGTTATGCTGTAAGAGTGCTAAACTGGGCTCAGCCTAAATTTTGGGGTGAGGTAGTCAGAGACAGTGATAATCCAGCCATTCTCTGAAGGGAAAGTGAATTTCTAACCTATTTTGGGATGTGAATACCCCAGCTGTTACCTGAGAGCTGAGCCAGTCCTTGTGCTTCTCGCAGTCAATTTCCATGGGAATATGGTTCATCTGCGTGACCCACACAAACCAGTGACTCTCCAGAAACCTTCAAAGGAAGCGTAACAATTCACAGTGCCGGTCAGGGTATAATCTGAGCAGCTCACCATCCTCATACGGGCTAGTGCAGGTAAAGTCAACAGTGATAACAAAGGGCATGTGGAGAGAAGAGTACAGGGAGCAGCCATGTTGTATACAGAGGAGGCAGAGGGAGATAGGGGAGTCTTTCCCAAGATTCAGGAATGGCTAGCTTTCTGATTCTGGGCAGTGGAAGGAATCAGCTTTGCTGTAGGTTTTTCTTTCTCCTTTGAGTCTCCGTTTTAGGTCTAGAGGTTAACGTGATTATGAGGATCTATGAGTGTGTTAACCCTTAGTGCCTATCTCTCTTGAACTCTGGTTCTTCTGATTAGATTACTGTTTCACACCCTTCTGCCTTTACAAGCTTTGATTCTCCCAGGCTGTGTCTACATTGGCATGATTTTGCGCAAAAACATACTGCCTGTCTACACTGGCGGGGAGTTCTTGTGCAAGAACACTGAAGTTCTAACGTGTGAAATCCGTGCTTCTTGCGCAAGAACTATGATGCTCTCGCTCAGGAAAAAGCCCTCTTGTGCAACTGTTCTTGCGCAAGAGGTCAGTGTAGACAGGCAACATGAATTTCTTGTGCAAGAAAGCCCGATGGCTAAAATGGCCATTGGAGCTTTCTTGCGCAAGAGAGCGTCTACACTGGCACGGATGCTTTTGCGCAAAAGCACATCTCTTGCGCAAAAGCCCATGCCAGTGTAGACGCTGTCTTGCACAAATACTTTAACGCAAAAACTCCTGCGTTAAAAGTATTTGCACAAAATCTTGCCAGTGTAGACGTAGCCCCATAGTTTGAGAAATATAGGGCTGGGTCACCAGTCTAAACAAAATAAGAACTTACTTTGAATGAACCTTTCTGATCTCTTCAATTTCCTGGTGGAAGGTATTCACCTCACTAGACCCTTCTCCCAGCCCCATTTCATTGTTAGGTTTCTGGCTGTCAAGCATAGCAAAGAGGACAAGAATGGTAGACCCTGGAAACAGAACTCTCTTTTTATGCCTACTCGCTAGGCTGAGGTTGACAGGGACTTAGACAAGGCTGCCCTCGTGCTGAACTTTGGATTTATTCTTTAAAGAACCAGAGGACTTCAGTCTCCACACTAATCACTGCGATTACATTTTTTAATCATGCGATTAATTGTGATTAAATTTTTTAATCGCTTGATAGCTCTAATTTTTACACAGTTTTGCAAAAATAAATTTCTATGGACCCTAACAGTGGAACTAAATTCAGGTCAGCATCAGGCAGGGACAAGAGTTAGCAGTCACAGACACTGCTTCCAAGATAGAGACGTGAACCTCAATACAGTCCCATGGTCTGTAATTTCAGTCCAGTCAATCATAGCACCGTCTCTGTACTAGGGGGTAAAACAAATAATCGGTGAGTGTATGGGCCACCGTCCATCTGGCAAACCATGCTATCTGCAGGGGATCCCAGTGAGGAACAGCATTTGACTTCTTGCTCCCAGAGCTGACAGGAGACAGCACATTCAATCCTGGGAAAGAGGGCGCACCCTACCTCATTCCTAATTTATCTTCCAGATGGCCTGGGAGGAAGCTATACTGAAGTGCTGTGGAAGGAACCATATCCCAAAATTCTTTGGGAGACTCAGACCTAGTGTTTGAACTTTCCAAGGGTGGGGAGGAGCGAGGGAGGAAAGAATGAAGATTCCCATCTCTACCTGCTGTCACCAGTGGTATTTACCCCCTGGCTTGATGCAGCAATAATAATCACCAGACTGGTTTCCATCATCAGCAACCTCACTATAAAAATTGTTTCAGAACCCCTAGCCATCACTGCCTCTAGTTGGTGATGAGAGCCTAAAAGCCAGAATCAAAGCTACTGGAGGGGGGTGAAAAGAGAATCAAAAGGGGAAAGGGCTGGAGGAGATTGAGGCCAAAAAAAAGCTAATCAAGGCAGTGGGATGTAGCGTAGATTGGCTAGATCAGTGGAGAGAATCTCGGTTAATGAGGGAGAAAGACATGGCATAGATGTGTTATCTTGACATCGTTCATCACTTGGGCTATGTGATGCCCAGGTTGGGGGGGGGAAGGGGTGAGAGGGGACAACAGTGTCTCTTACCTGACAAAGGTGAGGAGAAACATGGATCCCAGAACTCCATAAAAAGGGATGAATGTGATGAAATAACGCATGTAATAACTGAAGGCCCAGGCCAGGTCCTAGGGAGAGAAAGAAGAGAGAATGCTTTACAGGCAATAACCCTCCCTGCCCTCAACACCCTCTCCTTAAGCCAGCTTTCTTTTGCAGAGTACACAGAGTCCTCTTCTCTCCCCTCCCAGATAAGTATCTCTCCTCCATCCACATGGGACACACACGGCAGAAATGATCTTTCACTCACCGCCCAGAACCTGCGTCTGATCATGGTCATGATGATTTGCATTTGGAAGTACACGGGGATGAGGAGAGGTGGGAAAACTGAAAGGCAAACAAAAGACAGCAGGTGAGGGAGACATATGCAGTGAACAGACATGCTGGGGGCCTGAAAATAATAACTGAGGCAAGAGCTTGTGATGGGGAAACCTGAACTCTGGTACTTTCAGCAAAGAGAGGAAGTGTCTCTCAGCAAAGAGAAGAGGCATTTCCTCAGTGTTCTGCTCACGTTCAGGAATGGAAGATTCTAGATTAACAATGAGCAAGTCCAGGACTTCAGTTGACATGTTCATCTATGGAGAGCTGCCTCCTAGACGAAGTCACTGGGTTTTACTTTATTTAATCTCTTTGGTGGTGGTAAGGATCCATGGAGCTGAACGATGATGTCATGAAGGAACTGGGATGCCTGCTTCTTTTGCAATTAAGATGTGAAAGGGACGGTGGGCCTTGGACAGGGAGGAATTAGTAAGGAAGTGAAGAATAGCTTTGCTGAGGCAAAAAGGAAGCTGCAAGGTAAAGATGCCTCTCCTTCCTTTCAGCATATACGGAAGGTGGGGGATTGAGCATACTCACCTAGGAAGAAGTACTCATGCTGGTGATTGTAAGGAAGGTATTTCAGCTTCTTCTTGCCATACTGGAGGAAGAGACAAATGAAAGAGAATTGTCTCAGCTTATTCCACCTATGGATACGAGGAAACTTCTCCATGGGAGGAGATGCTCAATGACACCTCTTTATTTTGTTAACCCTCTTCAGTCAGAGCTGTGGCTTAATCCTACCCTATTGAAGGTACTCAAGGTTTTGCCATTGCTTTACACGGACCAGGAGCAAGTCCTTAGAAAGCTGTCTTAGTATACTTCCTTCTCAAAAACTACACCTAGAACTGGAAAAATAGGTCATATTTTAAGATGTCTTAACTGACTATTGTCAAGGTTTATCTTGCCCTCCTAATATATGTTTAATCATGACTTCCCTGTCTACACTAGCTGTAAGTTTCCATTTAAAATCATCTATCTTGAGTACTTATTGGGTCCCTAATACCAAAGTACCAGAGCACCTCACAGTGTTTCATGTTCTAGGAAGTAGGGAAGTGTCATTATCGTCCTGATACAGAGGGGGAACCGAGGGAGAGAGACAGGTCCAGAGTTTTAAAGATATTTCAGTGTTGCTCCACTCAGTGTTACCAAGCATAACTAAACCTAAGTCTCAGTTTCAGAAGTGACGTGAGCAATTATGGGTTATGGTGGCATGAATGTGCCCCAGCATTTTCCTTTATGTTTCCCTGTACTTTGTTTGTTACAAATACCTTGGTGTGGTGTTTCAGAGCCACAAAGCTTTCTAAGTTTTCTTTTCTGCGTATCTTTATGCTGATATGTCATATACCACCACTGGTCTTTATTGTACCCTTCCCTTAGGTTTTTGTACAATAGACTGTAAATATTGTGGTCCTAGAGAGTTGGATTTAATTGCATTTCCTTAGCAGATGCAGTTACTGTGTGCAGTGTAGCTGACTCATAGTTGCTGTGGGAACCATGGCTCTGAACCTGAGCTGTTGTAAATCAATATAGCCCCATTGATTTCAAGGATTTACACAGTTGAGTATCTGGCCCTCTCTCTTTGAATGTATGGGGTTTTGTAGGACTAGGTTGTGTCCCAGTGACACAGCCTCAGACTGAATTACCCCAAGAAGGAATTACATCTCAGGGGGCTGCAGTTCCCTCCATGTTCCCTGCTTGCTTAAGGGGAGTAATATACTGGCAGTAAATTACCATTCACTCTGCTATTCTAGCTCAGCCCTGCTGGCTGGTGGACTGGGAAATGCAGCCAACAATCTGCATATTCCCTGCTCCAACCTGCTCCAGTAGGGAAGTAACTAAGCATGCAGCATCCCTTATCCCTGCGTGTCAAGATCCAAAGCCTGGGCTGCCCATACAGGGGCACACATGGGGGTTTCCTCTCCCTTATGCCCATCTATGGACAT
Source organism: Apalone spinifera (assembly GCA_030068395.1). NCBI lineage: Eukaryota > Metazoa > Chordata > Testudines > Trionychidae > Apalone > Apalone spinifera. Next base: position 111,134,317 of record CM057848.1, read on the forward strand.
ACAGTACAACCAAGCCATTGGTGTTTAACACATCAGCACTACAATTGCATTAATGTAGGTTCCAAGAGTCTTCTCCTATATTTCCCCACGCAGAAGACACAAAAGGAAACCATTATTCTGATGTTGCCATGCAATCTGCTCTAAATTGAATTTGCTCCAATTAAGAAGGCCCCAATTAAGTGAGGACCCCTGTTTTTACACAAATATCGTAAGGCACTTATTTCAATATCAGGTCAACTTTTTAAATGAATATGCTTTGAGTATTCACAGGAGGTGCCTGCCCCTTGCAGAAGTAATAAGCCAGTGACAAGTTGGAAATATCAGAAAGAAGCCTTGTTAGCAAGGAGTATCTGGAGTATTTCAACCCCATTTTTCCACAGTTGGATATCTCAGAACAATGGGATGAAAATGTACTATATTTCTGTGTTCTTTTCACTCTCATTCCCTAACTCTCAAGCCACCTAAAAATATAATCACCCTTGCTCTGAAAACATGTATGAGAAATTATATTTGTCAGTGAACTTTCTGGCCCTTACATCTTCTCTAATTTTGATCCAAATGCCTACTAGAAAACAGATGCAGGAGACCGAGGTGTTTCCTTTCAACACTCCTTCTAAGATGAAGTGTTAACAGCTGAGGTCTGGTCCTCCAGACACAGATCAACCCCTGTCCTCACAGAAAAAAGTTCTCTAAAGCCAAGCAGCAGCCACCACTTCCTGGGCTTACCTCAACAGGCTGAGAATCTCCTAGGACAAAAATATGCAGCATGTTCACATCTGGGTCTTTCTTGAATATGTTGGGCTTAGCATGATGTTGGAAGTGACGGTGATTCCACCAGTTTGCTGAGGCACCCTGCGGAGAGGAAGGAAATGTTTAGTTCATGATTCCCACTAATGGAGAGATGACCCCCCCCCACTGTAATATCCATTCACTTGTATAATCTAAACTGCACATGTCATATAGTTTATGTCCAGTCTCTTAGCTACCTTTGAAACTTGTAAGAGTACAGGGCCTAAATCCTCTGCTGTGACAACCTGACTGGTCCCATCTGAGGAGCTGCCCAAGGAGAAGCCTCTGGTTTATTGTATCTTTTTAGAAAAAATACCAATTGCTTTGAGATAAAAATTAACCCTGCTTACATGTAGCCTCTAATATTTATATTGTGCAAAGACAGGCAGACAGACATCCCACCAGCCTGGGAAGCACAAGATAAACAGCATCCTTTATCCAGAACTCTGTTGTCATTTATGATGCCAAGAATGATGTAAGGAAGGCAAAGCCATGCTGGCTTGTACACTGGAAGAAAGGAGGTGAAAAGAATCCCTCTGCCTAATGGAAAAAAGACAAAACTGGCCAGAGAAATGTTATTTTCCAACATTTAAGAAGGTTTTAATGGAGCATATTAAAAAACAAAAAGGACTGGACAGTTTCCTAAAAGGGTTCTATGTCCTCATTTTTTCTTTGGCACTTGTGAAACACAGTACCGAGCTATCCCACTGCCAAAGATGCTCAGGCAGAAGGCCAGCAAAGCACTTGCCTTGTGACTGGTGATACGTGTTGTGGGCAGCTGGCTGCTTCCAAGAATTCAGAGTGGGCCGAGAACCCCCATCTCACAAAGCTGCCTTTAGTTTAGTCATGTTAGTCAGCATTTGGAGGTTACTTGCCCCTGCTGAAACATGTTTAGAAACTGGTTGCCTCAGGTCTGGGCGATCAGAGGGCTATAAATAACAGGGCTTTTCTGGTAAGCTGGCACTGAAGGAATAGCCAATCCCAATGGGGGAGCCCTCATATTTAGATTGCTGCAATAAATTGCTTTGTGTTTTTTTGGTGTTTCTTGTTCAGGACCTGCAAATGATCTTCTATAGAGTGAAGGAAGGAGCGAGAGACAACTGTGAGAAAGGCAATGGTCCAACAACGCCCTCTCCCCCAGATTTACAGATTTATCATGTAGGCTATGCCCATCTAATCCTAAAGGATTAACCTCGTTCAGTGTTCTACAGGAAGGGAAATCCTGCCTCTTCACCCAGATCCCTGCCAATCTCTCTCTCCCCCCGCCCTGTCTCTGAGGTATCATCTCTCTGCTCTGATATTTTGCCTGCCTCCTGCCTTGCTTTGACTATACTGCCAAATATGCCCTGGAGGAGAAAATTAATCTAGACCCCAAATTTGGCAATGTGCTCACCCTTGTTCATGGAAATGAGAATCTCCATAATTAATCCCTTTGCGTATGCCAAGAAGAATGGGCTTCTTCTGCTAGGCCTCCCTATTTGCTCTCCTTGCATGAAAGCAGGTTGAGTTGTAATTAAGCATTATTTGTGTTGCTTCAAATATGGGACGTTTCTGGCTGGTACCATGCAAGCTGGGCCTCAAGAAAGGGGAGAAAAGGGGCACAGTCACAAGCTGAGACCATATCTGTGGCCAAGGAGGCTACTTGTTGCTGTGATTTTCAGTAGATGAAGCCCTACCTTGGGTACGAACACACAGTTGTCTTTTTTTAATTGCTAATGGGGTCATTTCTTGCCTGTGGCTAAAATGGCCAACGCAAAAATAAATATGCATCTCTTCCTACAAGACTCTCCACTGTAGGTGGATCCTCTTTCTGGCTGTATTACATAGAACTCTTTGTGTTGGTCCCTATCTTGGACTGAAATTCTAAAATTGTCCAGAGTGGCTGAGAGATGGTAGGATGATCATTTTAAGCAATAAACATTACTTAGGCCTTATGCAGGAGGGGAAGGAGAGTAAAGGAGACTGCATAATGCTTCATTTTAACCATTTTCTGGGCCAGATCCCCAGCTGGTGTAACTCAGCATAGTTCCATTGGTGTCTTGGAATCTGAGATCTGACTGGAGGGCTGGGGTTTATGGCTTTTACAGCAACAGATGCAGTGGATCCCCAGTATCCTCCACGGCAATAATTGTCCTATCTGTGTCGGCATCCAGCAAGTGACCTTTACCTTCAGGTGCCCAATGACAAATTTGTGGACAATATGGTTCCATGCAGACTTCTTAAAAACAGAGAGATGTCCAAAGTCATGCTGTAGCCACCCAGCCTGGGCCTGCAGAGGAAAAAGGAAGAGGGGTGACAGGGCTGCATGAAATCAAAGGTAAATAAGAAAGGAGAAGGCAAGTATTGTGTGTATCTGTATGAAATGTGTACAGGCCTAGCCACAGAAAGTGGAGAAAATAAGGGTGCCATTTACGGGGGAAGGGGCTGCAGCCCCTCCTTAGGTTTCCTACTATAGTAGGATGCTGTCTCCTGCCTCTCCTCTAGCTAGGAGTGGGAGCAAATCAGGCAGCTTTCTTTGCTTTCTCCTCTCCCCTTTCCCTTCCCCCACTGGAGAGAAAGGAATGCAGGTGCATCAAGCAGAACAAAAGGCCCAGCCCATGCAAAGTGCTCTGGCTCCTGGCTGAAGTCAGGACCAGCTGGGTTAGAATCAGAGCTCCTGAGATCCTGGTTCCATCTTGGCTAGAACATAACTGCAGCAGCAAACGCAAAACAGAGAAGGGAGCAGCCACCCGGCTCGCTGGCCTGTCTTGGCTTGCTCTTCTCCCCTCCCCAGCCAGCCAAAAGCTCCCTGTGCTGTGATTCCTCTCCAGGCTCTCTACACCCCCCTCAGCCACACCAGTTGAAAAGCTAATTCACTCTTCTCTCTCCCTCCCAGGACTGGCTATTCTTTGCTCTGCCAACAGGAAGGCAGAGGTGTGTCTGGCAGATCCAACAGCAGGGCTGGAAGCTTCTGCAGCACTTGGTTCAAATTCATGGAGACAAGCAGGCTGAGGCAGCGGTGGAGGGGGGGGAAGGAAGCTCAGAAGATGATTGCTGCAGATTTCATCACAGTCTGCCCTCATCCTCACAGGTTGCTATGTCACAAAGGCTGGGAGGGGTCAGCCCCTTGTGACACGAGTAGACACAGAGCAACTCAGGCAGGGGAGGGGGCTGCTGCCCCAGGCACGTTCATGTTAGCCCAGCTCTGGCTGTTTCGCTGCTTCACTGCAAGAGCCGCAGCGCTAAAGAATGGCCACCTGGGATCTCCCCCTGCTGTCACGAGCTGTCACACCACAAACATGGCTTCAGTTACACTTCAAATGTGCCCATTTTTTTCCAATTCCTTAATTTTGCGGGGGGAACGGCAATACCGCAGGGTGGCCACCTAGTCTTCCAATTAGTCCACGGTCTGTGAGAGTCTTTCCTTTGACTCCAATGGGCTTTGGGTCAGGTTACCAGGTAGGGCCCAGACAGGCTGTTACACACAAATGTTGATTCCTCATCAGGGTTGCAATTGCACGTTTTACACTACAACTTTAGAACACCACACTGGGAACCTCCTGCCAATCTGGAGTGTTGTTTGTTTTTTCAGTCATTTATTTGCTTTTAAACATTCCCGGAAAAAATTAACTCTCTCATTCTCCTCTTCACAATTTGGACCATAAGACATTTAAAAATATCAATAATTGTCAGGCTAAGCAGATCTTTAGCAGATTTCATTTATCTCTACTAAAGATAGTGTACAAACTTTTGTATTAAAGCTCTAAAATTGATACCTTAAGATTTGGGATTGAAAATATCTTTCTGTTGATTGTACTAAATTTACAATTAAGCTTAAAATATGGCTTTGATTTGGTATTTGTTATATTTTTTCTTTATATAAGAATCAGGAACACTGTTTCTGTCAGTTAATTTCTAAGTTATCACCTGCAAAAAACCAGGAGTTTTCAGGTGCCTAAGTAGCCTCTGGAATGGAATCATGGTTAAAGCTGCTCTCCCCCTCCCCCATCTGAAATGGCACCTCTGGTGGAAAGGGGAGAATTTTGTATTAATTTCATTGGCAGACATGAGACAGGCAGTGGGCTCCATTCATCCAACTGTGAGGTAGTGAGTAGGCTCCCCGTGATGAAGAGCAAGGCAGTGAAGGGTGAAGGGAGGTGCATGTGTTCATGAATGTTCTTCCAAAGAGAGTTTTGTGATAGCCATGGCATGAGAAGCTCTGAAAGACTGGATGCACTGACAGGTCACCTGGTATGGAAGACCATGCACCCCAGTTACTCTTCTCACCATTTCTCACCTGGGAGGTTGCAAGGATGCAGGAAAGGATAAAGGTTGTGATCCAGCCGGTACCGTAGTATGAAACTAGTAACCAAGCCAAAGCTTCCATTACGATGATGTGACCCATGTAAAAGGAGAAGAACAAGGGGTTTGCTTTGAACAAGTTCATGTCCTCTGCTGTTTTTCTCAGAGCCCGGAAATCGTCCACCAGCTGGGGCTGCAAAATGGAAATGCAGGATTTAAGGTGCACCTTCTTTACATGTCTAAATATGTCAGTTTAAGCTTGGGCTTCTACACTTATAATCTATGCCTATCCTGGGGCCATCAGCTTCCCCAGAATGAGAGAAGAATTAGTATCTGTATTCATGCAGTTGTCAAGTACCTGCCTCCAAGGTGCCTGATCTTATTCCTTACCCTGATGGGTCTCACGCCATCTTCTCGGCCTACTTCCTTGAGATGGGAAAGCAATAAAAGTCACCCAAGACCCACTTAGGTCAATACACCTCTGGAAATTGAGACCAGCTAAGAAGGGCCCAACATCTTTCTATTATCCAGTCTTAGTGCTCAGCAATTTATTCCATATAGGCTATAAAAGGACATCTCTCTCCTTGTAGAAGAGAGAATTCAACTCTTCACTTATGCATAGCCCTGAATCTCTGCTGATGGGAGACTCTAGTGCCAAGACAGCTCTATTCTCTCTGGGATGTGTTCAGCTTGCGTGCAGTCACTCATGAAAGCGGGTCAAGAGGTAATGCAGGATAACATAGTCATTGCTGTTGTGTATGAAACACGTCATAAACTCAGTTGGCTAAAGAACAATAAAAAAGAGAAAGGGTTTCACTTTAGGAGCCAGTCGTGCAGTGCACAGCATCTGAATAATGAATGAATGGAACATGTGGCACATGCATAGAGTAGGACATATTGACACTAGGTGGGTGAAGGGCCTTGCTGTGTTACAGCATCATAAGCACAGTTCTCAGAGCAAGCAGTTTGTTTCACCTCACCCACTGGTGTTTTGGCCACCTACTCCACAAAGATGGCCACTTTCACGGACTTCTCCGTGGCTGAGCATAAGCCCATATGAATTTCTGAGTGGTGTTTCCTCGGGCTGCGTCATCAAATGGGTGACATGGAAAAGGGTGACACGGAGCAGAGGGTGGAAGAGAATGCAAATCTGGTTTAGATGACAAGCAGTCTCATTTTGGCAGCCCCAAGGCCTTTGCAAAGCACAAAACGGGGGTGCATCATGGAAAAATGGGCAGACCTAGGTCATGAGAATTTGAGCAGCAGGGATGTTGACTAGAGATGAACTCCAGCCACAAAGACTAGATCCAGATCTTGATCCCTATTTATTCAAAGTTTGCAAATGTTCAAATTGGTGAGTTTGGATTGGGCTCCTGTTTAGTGATCACAAATCAGGCCTGAGCTGCACAGACAGAGCTGTCCAAGGTCTGCAGGAGGAGAAGAATAGGGCATGCTGCAGGTCAGAAGTTTACCTATGCACTGACTGACTGCACCACATACACATGACCATACAGAGCTGTCTGACTGTGGGTGTCTTTGTCTGCAGTTTCCTGTACTTGCTAGAGCTGCCCATAGTGAAGAGGGCTTGTGAATTATATGTAATGGCTTTGCACAAAGGAATCTGGAGGGCAACTTTATAGAAACATTGTGGAATGACAAGATTATAGACTCCTGTCCAGAAACAGAGCCCACAGAGAGGGCTTTGCACCTACTCACATTTTTGCCTCGGTCCTGGCTAGGTTCCCCTGGGGCGAGCTCACCGATCAGTAATGGCTTGAGAAACTTCTGCACAAAGCTGGGGTTGAGGTGAAAGGCCTGGAAAGCATCCTGGGGTGGAAACAGAGGCAGAAAGAATGGATTCAGTAAAAGCAATCACTGGACATTGGTCCTTTCCTGTTTGTCCCCAGCAATGTTTCTCTCATAGTACCCCAACTGTTTCCCCAACTCTGGTGCCAGCTCCAAGTGCCCACGGAACACAACCCTTTCAGAGCAGTGCAGATGCTGCTAGAAGTAGATGAATGAATATGCACTTTATAGACTAAGGTGGGGTGGGCAATAAGCAGCCTGCAGGCCGGACGTGGTTCACCGAGGTTAGCCCTGGGCAGGCTGCCAGCACTTTATTTACCTGCATGTCCCCAGGTACAGCCGTTCAAACCTCCTATTGGTCGTGGCATGCTGTTCCCGGCCAATGGAAGTAGTGCGGACTGGGACACCGCTCCCCACAGCTCCCATTGGCCGAGAATGGTAATCCATGGCCAACAGGATGTGTGAGTGGCCATGCCTGTGGACATGCAGGTAAATAAAATGCCAACGGTCCTCCAAGGGCTAATCTTGGTGAACTGCATCTGGCCCATAGGCTGCTTATTGCCCATGCCTGGACTAAGGGCAAGATTTGTAAAGCTATTTAGGTGCCTAAAGATGCAGACAAGTGCCTGGTATGATTTTCATAAGCTGCCAGGTGACCTGTTTCTGATATCAATGAAATAAGGCCTGTAGATAAAAAGAAGTCCAAAATATCTTTCACCCAAATTAGAACCTGTGAATTTTTCTGCCGTATGTATCATAAAAAATCTCTTTATATGTGGTTCATCAGTCTTGTACTTTAAATACAATGTCTCTTGTAAGAGCTAAAGCAGTGGTTCTTAACCTCGAGGGGTAATTTGGCATTTTTCAGGGGATAATAAGTTTAAAATACAATAGGTGTTCAATTTTGTTCAACATAATGTATGAGAAAAAAAATACAACAAAAATGATTCATCGTAATTTTCTTTTTGTCTATTGCCATTTTAAAGAGGAGGAGGGGTAATTTTGGTTTATTGGTTAAGCTTAAGGTGTAACAGTGCCAAACGGGTTAAGAACCACTGCCATAAAGGATATGAAAAGAAAGACATTAGATGTCAGACGTAATCAAAGACTGTACAGATGATGTTCACTAAATGTAGAGGAATGTGTAAGTATTTACATTGTTATTATCATTATTTATTTGCATTACCAATAATACAAAAAGTAATAAAGTAGGACCTCATAGCTCTAGGCTCTGTATAAACAGCAGAACAAAGGACATTCTCTGCCAGGAGGAATTTGTAATCAAAATGTAAGAAAATGAAAACAGATGTATATAGACAAATGGAGGAGTACAAGTAGGCAGTGAAACAATATTAGTCAGTATGATAGGCTGGGGCCTCTGGAGTTTATATCAACAGCCTTCTGTAATTCTAACAGTGATGTGAATTCTGCATCCCCCGAAAGATAAACGATATTGAAAGGTATCTGCCCCTGACCTGTGTATAGCTCTAAAATAGTCCATGAAAATGCTTAAAGGGGGGGAATTGCAACTCCAGCCTTGAATGCCCAAGCCCAAGCTCCTGCCCAAGTTGCAACATCAAAACACTGTCTACACAACTATTTTTAAAGCACTAGTTTGAGTCCTGCAAACATAAGTGTGTGGATCTGGGCTGGGAGATTAGTTTCCAATGTAGACATACCACAAAACATCTGTAATACTAAAACAGGGGTATGTGAAAACACACTACGGACTTCAAATGCACTGTAGCAGGGGACATGCAGCTAGTTACACTCTGGCTTGCTGCACACTAATCTCTGTGTTAACAAGTTCCTAGCAGCCTGTTCTGAGAAATACTGTGCAAGGTAAAAGTTGACCGGAGAAAAACATTGTGTTAAAATCAGTAAGTGAATGCTTTCTGGACTCAGTCAAAAGGGATTATTCAAATTGTATTCTAGTCAGATACTCCCTATAATATTTGTCCAATTAGCATATCTGATGGTTAGATTACAGAGTTAAAATCTAACAGGAACCTCAGCAAATGGATTAAATTGACCTCTACTTTTGCACACGGAACATGCCTGCTCCCACACGCTGTCAGAGAGGTTTTGTTCAGAGTGTTCCTGGTGTTGGTTAGTTCCCTTTTTACAATATACAGAGTGGGGTGAGGGAAGGGAGATGCCTGGCTCTGGAGGGGAGGGGAGGAGGATCA
>CM057848.1:111143481-111153981 GCA_030068395.1 Apalone spinifera
TGGGACGGTGTATTGGCACCTATGTTCCCCGGCGCGTTTTTTTTTTTTGCTCAACAACTCCCCCCTCTCCTCCTCCAGGTATGTGGCTCTTCGCACTCTATCCACTGCTATTTTGGCTCTTCATCTCTAAGGGGTTGGCCACCCTTGACCTAGCCCATTGCCAGCATGTGGATTTTCACTGTTCACACAATGAGACTGGCGAATATGGTCACTGTATCACCCAAGGAAGTCAGGCTAAGATTTTCAAAGGAGACAAGGTATTGACCAAGGGCCTCCCAGCCTAGAATAGAACCTGGGAATGTTAAGTCCCATCTAGTGAGAAGGGCCTAGTAAACAAAGGACAAGAAATCCTTTCTTTTTCAAGGCAAGGGACTAGAAATAAAAGACTGTGACAGAGTGCAGTCACAGAAGATTCCTTGGGGGTGCTTCCCGAAGTGCTGACAAAGCTACTGGCACTCACCTCCTTGCTCTCTGGGGCTTTTCACTACCCTGTCGTGCTGGGCCAGGTCTCCTGGTCTCCCTCAGCCAAGGCACAGAGCTGAGATTACCACCTCCCCCATCCCCAAAAAGCAATACAGACATTGAATTGTTTCAGGTCTGAGGAGAATGCAGTTTTAGGCCCAGCTTCCAGGGAATCCACTCCCCAAATGGGATCAGAACCCCAAATAAATCATTCAGGTAAGCCTCCTTTAACAATGAAAGGCGGATGTACACACTGATTGCTCCCCCAGGTAACAATAACTTACCCTGGGCTTGAAAGTAAGAACAAGTAATTTTATTAAGTACAAACAGTATGATTTATGTGGTTGCAAGTGTAAACAGGCAGAGCAAAGTAAATTACAAATGTAAAATAACAGAAAACGCATAGTAATGTTAACATACACTCAAGCTTATTGCAAACTCATCCTAAAACAGTTCTTATTTCAGCCAAACCTCCAGGCCAAGGAAGATCTTTTTTCCCTGGGGTCTCTGATTTATTCCCTTGGGAGTGACATGCAAGTCAAAGACAAAGGGACACTTAGATTCCATTTTGAGCAGAAGCGTGGAGTTTTCTCTCCCACCTTCTATGGAAAATTACCAGGTCAGATCCTACTAGTTGGGATGGTCACATGGGGCATGTCTACACAGCAGGGCTAAAATCAAAATAAGCTATGCAACTTGAGCTGCATCAATTATGTAGCTTAAGTTAAAACAGCTTATTTCGGCTTTTGGCGCTGTCTACACAGCAGGAAGTCCGAGTTAGAGCACTCTTCCTCCGACTTCCCTTACTCCTCATACAATGAGCGTTACAGGAGTTGGAGTAAGAAGTCCTCCAGCTCAACATTCTTTCGACATTATGTTGAAATAACTGCTTGCTGTGTAGACGCGGACTATGCTATTTCAGACTAATGTCAGTTATTCCAAAATAACACTGCTGTGTAGACACAAGCATGTATTCCTACAATCAACCACTGCTTACTCAAAGGACAAAAGAGGCTGTTTGCAGGGGATCACCCGGACATTGAGGGAAACAACCTTGATGGCTTTCATTTGCACATTTAAAACCATAAACCATTTCATATTCCATATTTCTAACTTTACATACAAGAATGATGCACACACCAAAATAAAAGATATACAGATCCAGCAGATTGTGACATTGACTGATAGGTTACATGAGGTATTTTGTCCAAAGCATCTTCAAATTATGCATATTTGTATCCATAAGTCATTTTCATAAAGTATGAGCAGGGGTGAAACCATCACAAAGACAATGATGGCTACTGAGGCAAGTACAAGAGTTGTTCTGAACTGGAGACAAAGATTGGATGAAGAAGTTGTGGGTTGTATAGTGTCTTTGAATATCAGAGGAAAGCTATGTACGTATGAAATGTCACCTGAGAGAGTCATGGCAGAAAAGATGCTAGTGCTAGCAATCCACATGGAAATGATCGTGACATTCAGATGGGCATTTGAAGCCATGACAGAGGAAAGAAGGGAGGGCTGTAAAGACCCAAGAAGTGTTGATACAGTTTGGGTCAAAAATTCTGGCCCAACAAAAGCTACCAATAAAGGCCCAGTTACTCTTGGAAGTGGTAGCTGACAGTTTTCTTCACATATTACAGGGCCCACAAGTGTTGATGCTATTTTAGACTTGTTTTTGATAAGTAGTGAGGACATTAAAGAAGAGCTGGTCACAGAAAAAACCTTGGATTAGGTGTAGCGCTGCCAGGTGTCTGGTTTTGAACCGGACAGTCCAGTATTTGAGCTTTCTGTTCGGGAAACAAATTGGGAAAATATAAATGAGAAAATAGAAATGTCCAGTATTTTCTAAATAAGATGGAATGTAGATTGTGATGTAATGTCAAGGGTGTCTAGTATTTTTGTTGAAACCATCTGGCAACCCTCATTAGGTGATCACAAGTTGATTCTGTTTAAATTCAATGGAAGGATAATCCAAACAGGTTGGCAGCTATGTATTTTTTATTTCAAAAGGGCAGTCTATAAGAAATTAAGGGAACTAATTTGTTAAGTCAGCTGGACCAAAGAGCTCTGGGGTTTAAATGTGGAGGAGGCTTGGAATTTCTTTAATTCAACATTGTGAAAATTATCTGGAATCTGCATCTTAACAAAGGGAAAAAACTTGCAAGTGCTCCAGACTAAACTGGATGAAGAACCACTTCATAAAGGAGATAAGAAGTAAGCAGAGAGCCTACAAGGAACAAGAGGAATGGTTAAACAGTTAAACAAGCTGCATTGTGGCAGCCAGAAAGTGTCAGGAGAAAGTGAGAATTGCCAAAAGTCCAGCTGAGATGGACCTTGCCAAAGATATTAAAGCAAATAGTAAAAGGTTCATTAGCTATATAACTAAACGGAGAACAAGAAAAGAAGAGGGGCTTTGATACTTTGCCTAGAAGAATCACTTGATCACAGAATGGCTATGAACCATCAATGTGATAAACTTAAAAAACAACAAATGGTCTGGTAGCACTTTATGGACTAACAAAACATGTAGATGGCATCATGAGCTTTCGTGGGCACAGCCCACTTCTTCAGATGACTGGAGTTTTGTTGTGATGTTGCTCTGAAAAAAAATACCATCCTAGGATGTATTATTAGGTACCATATTTCTAGCAGAGAGAGGGAAGTATCAATGCCATTGTACAAGGCACTGGTAAGAATGCTGTGTATAATTATGAGCAGCTGTTTAAGAAATATGAATTCAAATTGGAACAGGTGCAGAGACGGGCTGGAAATTAGAAAGTTTCTTATTACCAGAGTGAGGTTTGAAACCAGCCTTCCAGTAGGGGTAGTGTGGTACAACAAGCTAACTAGTTTTATGATGGAACTTGGATCCATCATATGGAATGGAATTACATGATGGATTTGCCTAACAGGGGACCGGGGTCTGTAACCTAGAGGTGGCCCTTTTCCTATGTTCCTACTGCTCTTAACACTAAGGGCAGATTTTTAAGTGATCATTATCCACAATTGACTTGTATGAAGATGAGCTCTTCTGAAAATCTGCCCTTAATTGTGAGTGCAGAACACCTCTGAAAATACTGAACTAAGAGCCTGATCTAAAGCCCACTGTAGTTAGACAGTCTTTCAGCTTACTCCAGCAGGCTTTGGATCAGGCCCTAAAACTGCTCTTTCCACATGAGTTTTGCTGAAGGAAATGGATGAGGAAGGAGGAAAAAGTGGGACTGTCAATCTGTCATTTAATTTAGGGCTAAAGAAACACAGGGAGGAGGCTGTATGATAAGTAAGAGTTGGCGCAGGGGGAAAGTGAGGAGGGAGGTGTGAAAAAAAAAGAAAGTCCATGGAAATAAGTAAAGTGGAGATTAGGAAAGCTGTAAAGTACCAGGAGGTAAGCAGGGGGGAAGAGGCAGAATATGCAGCCTACTAGCAGTAAGTAAAGCAAGCCAAAAATCCCCCCAAATCTGGCTTACCTAATGTACATTTTTCAGGGAGTCAGGACTTTCACATTAGTTCTGAGAGCAATGTGATCCTTTTCAACCTCAACCAGGGATAAAAAAAACCCACTGTCTGATTGGGTTAGCATGTACTTGTCTACACAATCCCTATTTGCAATCAAATGAGAAGCAATGTGGAAGCCTATTACCATAAGGAATGATTTGCAGTCAGATACCAGTTTGTGCATTTACTACATTAGGAGATTGGCCCTGATTTCAATCACTGGCTATACCGCTACAACTCTTCACCCCACCTCATATGTGGAAAAGGAAAGCCAGGATTTGCAGAGGCACATTTCAAGCAGGGACAAGCCCCCTTGGTTCTCATCACCATAACTTGCCTTGTGGACACTAATGGTGTGTCTACACAGCAAAGTTATTTAGGAATAACAGCTGTTATTCTGAAATAACTATGAGAGCATCTACACAGCAATTCCATTATTTCAAAATAATTTCAAAATAACGGATGGCTTATTTCGATTTCTGTAAACCTCATTCTACAAAGAATAATGCCTATTCCGAAACAGCTATTTCAAAATAAGATGTGTGTAGATGCTCCACTTCTGCTATTTCGAAATAGCCCCTTACCAGGCCCATTCTAAGTTATTCCTCCTGGGGCTCTAAATTGAGATAGCACGTCTACAGTAAGGAAGCCTGCCTTGGACTAATTTTGAGGCTTCCCCGCAGTGTAGACATGCTATTTTGAAACAAGCTATTTCAGAATAACTTTTCCAGAATAGTTTATTCCAAAATGACTGTGCAGCATAGACGTAGCCTAAGCGTTAGCACCAATACAGCTACACCAATGGTTGAAACTGGAATAAATCTTCCGTGTCAACAAGGCCTGCAGCACAAGCTTCCACAGGGTACAGTTTAGAACTCTTTCTGTTTGGTTCTCTGGCCCAGCCCAAGCAAACTTAGCTCTGAATCACTAGTTCTATGTATCTTAGATACGTCTATAGCCTCCCTTTCTATAGAATCTGAGCACATCACAATTGCTACTGTAGTTGTGCTTGCAACATCCCTATGAAACAGGGAAGTGCTATTATTCCTACTTTACAGATAGGAGATTGAGATACAGGGAGCCAAGAGACCTGCCCAAGGTCCCACAGGAAGTCTGTGGCAGAACAGGGACTTAAAACCACTCTAACTATTGACCCATCCTTCCTCTGATCTGACAAGTCTCTGTGGTTATTCCCTCAAAATGTTAATTCTGGTCACTGGACTCCTTCCTCCTTATTTGCCTTGTGGGACTGACATCAATTCCAGAAGATGACCCAAAACGGAAGTAAGAGAGGATAGTGGGGTTACTGTTTGGGGGTAAAAATTACTGTTTGGGAGTAAATATGCAAGGACTCTTGGGGCTAGGCCATGGAGAATCAGCCACTCAGAGCAAGTGTTCTGAGGAAAAAGGAGAACTTGAATCACAAAGGAAAGTATAGAGACTATCTGAGTAGCATCAAGTTCATAGAAAAGATGTATCTTCTAAGTGCTGGCTTGCTCTCATGATGATTACAGATGAGGAGCTGTCTCTTTCTGATTTATGTGGTGTTACTGGAAGGCGGCTTAAAGAAAATCCTCTGGCTGCTACTCAGTTTTTTCCATCCACCTGGGGTTACCCTACCTATACCCCCTCCTATTTATTTTAATGTACTTCCCAAATACTGTAATATGGCATGCATTTCATAATGCTTCCAGAGACAGAACCTGCCCTGGCTCCTTCCTTCAATCCATTTACTTTGAGGCACTTAACAGTCTCACTCCTGTATGGGAAAAGACAAACCTGTACACACACAATGCCAGGGTTGCCTTTGAGTCTCTTGGGGCTGTCACATCTTACTTCCATCCTAGCATGTTTTCCAAGGGAGATCCCGGGCTGTAGATTCTCTCCAGTGAGCATGGCCGAGATTCATTAAATATAGCAGTCACTGACTTATGCACAGCGGGGAATGTTTCAACACATTCATGAAGCCGCCTAGAGAACACCAGCTCCTAAATATTTCATCCTGAATTCATCACTCAAATCCCAGAATAAAATAGTTTATCAAAGAAAAACTATGATAGATAGTTGAGTTCTTCTGTCATCAGATACACATCTTGTATCCGTAGTTTTGCCTAGGCTGGCAGGTCATGGGTTCAAGTCCCTCACTGGAATTTGGGATCCCCCTCAATGTGGTAGCAGGGGATGCATTGGGAGCTGTACTATGAAATAATTGGATACACTACGATCAAGTCTCTTCTGCCGTGGAACATTGTCCAGATGAGTTGAAAGTTCTTTGCTCTTGCTAACATGTCAGTGGGAGGGATTGTTCTGGCCCTCTCCCAGTAAAATAGTTTGTGATCTCCAGAGCTGTGTGAGTTGTAGCTGTGCACCAAGATGGGCATCCTACTTGCCGTTAGCGAAATAAAATCCTGTTTAACCAGTTAACTGGTCAAAGGTCATGTTTAACTGGTTAACTACTTAAATGGGGGTGGGGTTGTTCTGCAATGGTCCCCTCCCCGTGGCATGGTGCGGCAGACCCAGTTCCCCCACCATAAGGAGAGAGGGGGAAGGCTGCTCCAGCCTGGCCAGGCTGCCAGTTAACTGTAACAGGTAAGCTTACAGGGTAATGCTTACTGGTTATCTGGTTAATCATTCACATCCCTATTTGCCGTCCCAATCACAGCATTATAATATCCAGGCTCTGGTTTTGTGAAGCACTTGGGATACTCAAGAGTCTAAAAGGTGCCATAGGACACACTGCAGATCTAGTTCATCTTCTCAACATTTAAGGCAGGATGACAGTTGCCCACAAGATGATGCATAAACACAATGCTGCAGGTACCAAGTGTGAGAGCACAATGAGGTGTGGCCTGCGTAGAATGCTAAACACAGGCAGCTCACGATGGATGACCAGGCTGGCATGGGCACTCTTGGTACAAACATCTTTAGGAGGTAGGCCCATGCTGAATGAATGGGTTGTCATGGGAACCCTCAATGTCAGCAGCTTTAGGGACATCCTGTGATGATGTATGATTGCTTGTGTTCAGTCATCAGTGTGGATTGTGCACAGGTAACCCAAGAGATATGTTGAAAGGGCTAGTGGGGTAGCAATGGTATGAGCTGCCTTAGTGGGTGGGGTGTGACAAACAGGAGCTCCTGGTGTCAAAGCCCTTGGGAACTGGCTCATGACAACTGAACAAGCCGGTGTGGGGCTTTGGATATCCCATTATAGATATACTGGTGCTGCTGGTGCATGTTCCCATAGGGCAGTCTGTGATGGATGTACAGATACTGTCAGTATGTTCCCAGGGTATAGCCCACCGTGGATTTACAACAGACGCTGTTGATGAGCCCATAATGGATTTAAGAGAGTTGTTGGTGTGTGTTGCTATGAGGCAGTCTGGGATGGATGTGCAAGCACTGATTGTGACTACTCTTAAGGATGGGGACCTTTTACGATGCAAGAATGGTGAATTACATTTCAGAATTGTGTTTTGTCACTACTGCCTTCCCAGATCATAATTTCCTGAAACACTAAAGTTAAATATGTAATTTTACTCTTGAGATCCTTTTACAGCTGCATGAGGGGGCCATTTTGTGATTGACAGTCAAGCCCCTTTTCCTGACAGGGTTGGGGGCAGGTGCTTGAATTTGGACCTACACAGATATCATTTTACTTCCTACTGGATAGTGTTGCACTGAGGACTGTGGAAGGGGATTAGTGGGGGAAGCCACACAACAGCAGTAGAAACACAAACCCATGTCACAATCTTCACAAAGACACGCTGGACCTGAACATAAGACCAAATGCCTTTTGAGTTACAAACTAGAGACATCTGAGGCAAAGTGGCTGCTCATTTATATTCTAGTGCAACCCTTCTGGCTTCAAAGAGTTGATGCTAATGCCACTGAAAGGAGACTATGGCCCACAGGCAAAGCCCATTCATCCAGAGGCTTTGCTCCAAGGGGGCACAGAGGCACCAAAGCAAATCACTGTCCTTTCAGCCAGGGGAACGACTGGCGAGAAGCTCACACCAACGGCCCTGCAGCAGACACACACCTGAGGAAAGCCAGCCGCTATATGTAACTCCTTCCTGCTTCAGACCCGCCTCCCCCGCCGGCGGAGGAGCGACACCCACCCCAGACAAACGCTTCGCGCTTCCCGCCGCTTGTTCTCTCCTGCCGCCTGACATCTGTGGGGCACACACAGAGCCGGGAGGGAAGCGACAATGCAGCGCAATGATCCTTGTTCACGGCGGGCTGGCGCCCGGGGAGCAGCCCAGCCTCTGGCTGCGCTTCTGGGGCAGATGGGCTAGGAGGGGACCTCGCCGCCAACGCGCCCCGAGCCGATCCTGTAGCGGCCCGGTCCCGCTCGCTTGCTCGGTGCAGCAGCATGGGGGCAAACGGCTCCGTTTCTTCCCCCGCCAGCCGGGGGCAGAGCGCTGTGGAGAGCTGCCTCCTTTCCTCCCGCGGGGAGCGCAGAGCGGCTCTCCGGGCCGGCGTCTCAAAGCCATCCCGCTGCAAGAGCCGCCGGCGCTGCTCCCTCCAGCCTGGGCTGGCTAGCGGGGCTGCTCCCATGCCACAGCTACCTGTTCAGCAGGGAGATGACGGGGCATGGCTGGATCCCGACATCCCCGAGCCTAGGCTGCATCAGACCAAACCAACGCGGATTGCACCAGGCGCCCAGCGATCCCCCACCGCTGCGCTCTCCTGGCGCGCCCGAGGTCCGTGGCGCTGCTCGGGGCCAGCCAGGCGCCGCATGCCGCATGCCCCCTCCAGCCGCGCCCAGGTGTCCCAGCCGGCGGTCCCTTACCGTGGCATCCTCGCCGGCGTAGTGGCTGATCACCCGGAGGCCGCCCGGGTGCCTGGCGGCCCACTTGGTGATGTTGTAAACCTTCCGCTCGATCACCAGCCACTTGTCCGTGCGCAGGTTGTGCCGCTGGATCTCCTCCCAGCTGTAGAACCGGCTCTGCGCCTCCGGCTCCCCTGCCTCCTCACCTTTCTCCCCACCTTTCCCCATGACCCCCCGGCCCGACCTGCCCGTGGCCCCCGTGGCTGGAAAGAAAGAGGTTTCCCCCGCCAGACTGAATTCAGCTGATCCCCTGTTCTCTCCCCTTCCCGCCTCTCATGTTCGCCCTGGCTTCTCTTTGTCTTCCCTTCCCTCTCCCTTGCCAGCCCCTTTGCAGGCACCCAGCCCCGCTGCCTGCTCTGAGGTGCCCCCTAGGCGGCTCTTCCCTGCACTGACAGCGCCAATAATAACCCCGTTCTGTGGGAACCTCAGCTCGCTGCCCCCTCTCTCTGCCCCCCTCCATTCATCAAGGCTGGGGTTTCCACAGCGATCAGCAGAGCTCCTGCGCCAATCCCCGCTCTCTGCTAGCGAAGAAGCAGCTTGCCATTGGCCGGGCTTGATCTTACGAACGAAGGAAGCACTCGGGCTAGGTTCCAGCAGCCACCGAAGGAGCCTTGACATAGCCCACTGGGGCTGGAGCCAGCTGCCTCCAGAGAGCCAGCGCCGGGATGCATGGGAGGGGACATTTCTAACGCTCCTCTACTGTCTGTTAGCTTGGATGTGCCTTTTGGCCGAGGGTTGAGAAAGCTGCTCAGGGCTGTCATCCCGTTGGCAAGAAGTGCCGGTTTCAGAGGGGAAACATTTTGGACTGTGATGCTGAATTAGTATAATTGGGTGGCTTTGATCATGTTGGATTATGGCCACAACCCAGGCCCGGCCAAAGAGTATGCAGGGTCAAGGTGGCATACTGACAGCGTGGCTCGGGTGGGCAGGCCCCGGCGAGTCGAGGTCCTAAAGGTGCACGGCCCAAGACAACCACTTTGTTTGCCTTGCTCTAAGGCTGGATTTACCAGAACCAGTGTCTCCCAGTGCAGAGGTGGTTCCCCTCTTTGCGGGACAGTTCTTTGCTTGGACAGTGCTTCCCTGGCAATTTCATTGGTAGGTAGGAGAATCCCCTTCTCTTTCTTTAGCTCCAGGGCACTTCAGAATAAAATGCCCTCCATATTTAGTGGCCAGACAATGGCAGTTCACAGGCTGAAAGAGCAGTGCAGCAGCTACACTATCTTCATCCAGGTGTGGAAGGACATTTATGACAATTCCCCAGTGCAATCCAGTCCAGGCCCTTGGCCCCTTCTTTTTCTGACCTGCATGGTTTTGCCAATGCACTTCGCTGCTCATCTACAACAGGCCTACTGTGTCACACTTACTCCCCTTTTGTTATGGTAGATCCATCTGGCTCTCAGAGGTCCAAGTGCACCTGTTGAATCTCAGCTATTCCACTCCCCCATAGCCACGGTGACCATATTTTCAGATCCAAAAATGGGGGCATGTCTCCCTGGTCCAATTAGCCATGCCCCTGATCCCATTAGCCACACCCACCCATCACATGAAGTCTCACCCCTAGAGGTAGTACTTCTGGGGTCAAGATGGACACATGACCAGAAGTAAAGAAAGTTGTGTGACCCCTCTAAGAATTTTTCCCACCTTCTTCTATCAATAGGGTTGGATTTGGGCCCCACTGGGGCAGCATAGAGGCAGCTGGGGGGGGGGGG
>CM057848.1:111156148-111170565 GCA_030068395.1 Apalone spinifera
TCCCGCCCTGGATGCACGGCCCGGCGGGCAGCTGACGTCTTCCGGCTCGGCGTTCCCCCAGCAGTAGTTCCCTTGCGCGCCCTGTAAAAGGGAGGGGGTCGGTGACGACTGCATGTGGGACAGATCAGTCCTCCGACCTGGGATGGGTCCATCCCGTCACACTGGTGCTCTTTCTTTCAGAGGGGGCGGGGGAGTGCCGGCTCCTCGCGGAACCCCTACTGTTGCTTCGCGGAACCCAGGGTTCTGCGGAGCGCCAATTGGGAAACACTGGTCTATAAAGTGCTACTAAACTATTTGTTGTTTTTTAAGTTTTTCCAGCAGCAGAAATATCTATCAATTGTAAGACCCATGTTAATGAGGCTAATTGAGTGGGTGAGTGACATCAGTGTCAGATTTCTGTTAAAGGAAAATGAGGCCTGTAACTTTTCATAAAAACTCTCCCTAGATTAGAGACAAATTGCCCAGTCAGGGAGCTGTGCTAGAGAAAGAAGCCAACATAACCAGGAGTCATAGTGTAGCTTGATAGCAGCTGGTAGTAGTGCTTGACGCCATGCAAATTGATCACATGCATTTCTATCACAAGGAAAAGAAAACAGTGGGACACACAGGAGTGGGCACAGGAAAACATCAGTCAAAGCTACAGAAAGGGCTTTTGTGCTATGCAGAAGGACATACAAGAACAGGAATTTGCCTAGCCAAAATGTAGTCACAATGGAAAATGTGATAATGGAGCTTTGCAAAGGGACAGGGATCTGATTTCCACAAAGCTATGCATACTATTGACCTATAGGTGGTACAGATCCATGCTGGTTATGTCACGCACACACAGCCCTTTCTCTTCAGCCTGGCAAAATACTGCTGCTTTAGAAAACCAATGGGCACCACCCATGTTACCTCGGTCAGGGCCTCCTAGCAAACCACCTCTCAGAATAGTAGGAGCAGTAGAAGTTAGCACCAGCCCCCAGACACTGATTAACTAATTCATTGCTATTTCAGCCCCCAACAACGTGCTAGGCACAGGCATGCTATGTGCATCTATCCAGGGGTTATATGGCCCCCAGCATCACTATCAAATAGACAGCAAGGATTAGCCCCTTTCATAAACATAGAAAGCTTCATGCTGTTAACTTTAGCATCCTGCTGGTCTTGCTTATCCTATCCCTAAAACAGGAGGTCATCCCGAAAAATCCTTTCTGCCTGCAAAAGTTGTGGTGATGTTGGGAATATACACTGATACTCTAATGCCCCTTATTAATGCTGATTAGGGGAGCTGACAGCCTCGCCAGGCCCTGTGGCATTCCCAGAAAGGGCAGAGCCTTGGGCAGAAGGGTTGGGGCCAGGAACAGTCAGCCTTCAGCGCCGCCTGCACCACCATGTGTCCTTCCCCCCAGCGCTCAGAAATCACCTGGTGCTCCAGCAGCGATTTAAAGGGCCCAGAGTTCTGGGCACCGCTGCTTCTTCAGTGGCAGCCAAGAGACCCAGGTGCTTTTGAATCATCGAGCCCCGTCAGCAGGCCTGATGCTGGTGATACAACAGATCTGATCCACTTATTCTGGACCCCAAAATAGGGAGTGCTTCTGTACAGTGCACAACCAGCTTCACCTCAGATCATAGAATGCCCCCATCACTGATGTGCTCCGAGCTTCCTGATTACACTAGCTGGCATCCATTTGTAGCCAGGCCGTCTCAGGGTATGTCTAAACTACACCCCTCTGCCAACAGAGGGAAGCAAATCAAGCACTTCGAAAGTGCAAATAAGCCCAGGATTTAAATATCCCGGGCTTCATTTGCATACTCATGTTTGGGCGCTGTGCCGACCACGTGCCCTTTTGAAAGTGAACGTAAAGTCTAGCCACGGCTCTGCCCAGAGCGGGGAGCTTTTTCAGCAGATTCTGTATTCCTCAAGGAAATATAGGAGATATATATTTAACTAAAGAATTTGACTTACTACAATATTAAATATGATTATATATTACCTTACATTACTACATTACTAAACCTAAAATAAAAAGAATAAAACTTTCAGTTCCAACCATAGTGCTGAGCTATATGGTCAAATTTAACTCCACTTTAATCTAGTTCTTGTCAGGGAATGCTATTCTTTTTGTGGGGAGTCTATTTTCTTTCACACTGAGCTAAATAGAACAGGCTGGAGTAAATCAGGAAGGTCTCCAGAAAGTCAGTGGAATTATACCCAGATGAACCAATCTGATGTGTATAAAATCAGTGCTGCATCCGGGGGATATTGAATTAATTCAGGGTAAGCCACATGGCACTGCATTCCAAAATATGAAACTTCTTATCACACTAGAATCCACTGCTTGCCTTTTTGACCCACGTGGGACCCAGCCTTGTTCCCATTGAAGTTACATGGATTTTTGCCATCAACTCCTGTGGAAGCAGACTTGGGCTCATGCTGGGAGTGAGGGCATGTTTAGGCCTGATAGAATCCTGCTGTGAATGTTGATAATTGGTTCTGACAACATTTAACAGGTGAAGCCTAATTAGAACCTCTCACGTGTAAGAAATTGCAGAGTAATCATGTTTGTGAGAAAAAGAAAAGAAAGTAAATAAAAAGCTAGAAAAGACCAGTTTGAACCAAATCCAACTGACGGGGGAGGAGAGTTAATGTGGAAACGTGGGAATAGTACGTACATGTGAGAAGAGAGAGCAAAACGTTACAAATGAGTTTCTCTGACAAAGGGAGGAGGAAGCTATTGTCCAGCTCAGAGGCGCTTGTGATGAGTCCACCCGAGTGTCCCAGATGATCACCACTTAGCATTTTGCTTGAATAAAGCTTTGTTAGACTTATTTGCTAAGTAAGTGAATCTCAGTCCAGCGGCTCACAGAAAGCCAGATGCAGCTGACAATGGACCAGCTGAAGTTTCCGTTCAGGAGAACTGACTTCAAAATTATCCAGGCCAAACAAGGACTTTAGCATGTCCAGACAGAAAAGGAACTAGAGTCAATTGCATTTGGCTGCAGGCCCAGTTATCAGTATTATTATGCTATACTTGAACGGGGCTATAAATGGGATGAATCAATTATCGAGAAACCAGCCTTCACATCACCACGCAGACTACAGAGCTTGATTCTTCACATGCAGAAATCCAAGATCCACATTCTGCAGTGCTGAGGAAGAGATATTCTAGATCCTGGTAGCAGGTACATTGGCTGGTAGCAGTTATAGGGAATAGCATGCTGGGACATGTCATTCTGTACTATACATATAAGCAGACTGAAAATGACCCAGGCATGGCAGAGTATTGGAACCAGACTCATTCTTGGATGGCACCAAGAATGATGGGGTAGATCACACAGGAAGCTGCCCAGGGCACTGAATTGTCATGGGTTGCTGCTCCCACATAGCAATGCAGCAGCAGCAGGGCTAGGAGCTACTTGAGCCCCACAGCTCCTGCCTAGTCACCTCTCCTGCCAAGACAGTTTTCAAAGGGGGGGTGTGTGTGAGTCTGTCCCTTTAAGTGGGTCCACCCAACACCAGCAGAAGTGGAAGACAGCTTCTTTTGTCAATGTAACTTTGGCCTGTTTCCCAGGGAAGAGCATTGTTGGCAGTTGTGTCCAGGACTGTAAACCACCCCACTGATATGGTTTTGGTCTGGTCACTACCTACCAGGTTAGACAGTGTTTTGGGGGAAGGGTCTGCTTCTTTAAGGGCATCCCTCCCTCCCTCCACCAGCAACTTCGTCCAGACTAATGGGGCTCTGGCCCAGCTGCAGCCTTTCACTAGCTAGGACAGCTTCTGGGCTGAAAGGGGCTGCCCAAAATGTGAGAAAGTCTAGCACGGGCCCTGGGAGACACAATCTCTCAAGTTATCCCACATGCACTCAGGGCAGTGATGTCCCCACAAAGAAACACTAGGCAAAGTAGTATAGGAAGTCCAAATAAAGGTACAGATCTTGCCACCTTGCCTGTGAAAGGAAACTGATCAGCTAGTCTCACAGTGTCCAGATTATCTTGAAAGGAGAAGATTGGACATATTGACAGAGTCGTGCAAAGGCCACACGGGTGGAATAGCAAGAGATGCTACAGAACAGAATCAATGTTGATTGTCAGAGCTAGGGAGGCATGAGACATGGGCAAGTGATGAGGGCGGCCACTCAGGGTGATGTGCTGAGGGGAGCACATATTAATACTCTCACATGACCTTATTTGGGGCCAGTCAGCTAAGCAGGGGCGAAACACAGCAGCCAGCTCAGCCAAGGTCAGGGAGGAAAGAGGCATCACTCATTTTTTAATGACAGTAGAAGTTGAGATTCAAAGAGTTCAAGCTTTAAAGCTGTTAAAATACCAACAGAGGGATAAGGTGAGTGAGGTAATATCTTTTTTCATTTTGGACCAGCTTTGCTTGGTGAGAAATTAGCCATTTTGAACTCCACAGAACTGCAGAAGAGCTCTCTGGAGTTCCAAAGGTTGTCTCTTTCACCCATCATATTTGGTCCAATTAAAGATACTCCTTCACTCACCTTGTGACTCTCATCCGGGTACCAATATGAGTCCAACAAAACTGCAAAACCACTAAATGTCAATATTACATGTCAAGATCCACGTCATGACAGGCAACCAGACAAACAATAAACAAGATATTCTGGTTTTGCCAGCTAAAACTTATATATGAATTCTATGCAAATGGTGATTCAAATACAAAGGAAATGTGTATGTATTGAATAGCCTCCTTGTCATGGCTACATTTATTCAGATGCAGCTTGATAGCTTAACTATTGAACAAAAAAATTGCTCAGGTTGGATTTTTGAGTTTGTTGCAGTTGAGAAGCCTGGGGGGAGGGCAGTGTAGGGCCTATAAAATATGCCAAGTTTTCATAACTAATGCCACTAAAAATGTTGGAAAGGATATTCAGCTTTGGACTTCAGGGTTGATACAATCTAATTATTTGCGAGTGGGATGAGATCTATGTGCAGAGCAGATTATCCAACATCTGCCTATTGTTGCGTTCTCACACAATTCTCTGCTGCATCTGGATCTGGCTATTACTGGAGAAAGGCTATTAGATGAGAGGCCCCTTTGTTCTGATAGGTATGGAAATCCCTGTGTTCCTGTAACAGACAGAGCTGAATCCATGAACTTTCTTTGTATTTTTCTGGTTTGCAGCATTTCAGTTTTTTCTATTTCCTTTCCTCTGACAATATTTTAGAGGACATGTATGGACACTCTCAGGTAGCTCATCTGAGAGGGTGTTATCAGACTATTTAGAGCTGGATCAACCCCCTCTAATTCTGGAAGTATTGAGAACCCAGATCTAGTGCCTTTCCCCCCAGTGCTATACACTGCACCACCTTCTCACAATGCCACAGAAGTCTCTCTGTTCTAAGCTATGTAGATCAAGTTCTCTCTTTCTGTAGGACAGGCTAAGTGTGAGGGGATGGCCACTCCCACAACTTTATCCTGCTTTAGTGGGTGATCTGCTGAAATGGTTTGAGTGTTATTTCTTCCAGCTAGTGGACTTGGTGTTGGGGGGACGGCTGAAGGGAAATCACATTTCTACTGGTGAAAGCCCATAGTTCAAATCTGCTGACAGCCCAGTTACATAACTAAACTCTGAGCCTCGGGCCTCTTCTATGTGAGCAAATCCTTTCCTGAAATAAACACTCTGATGAGGAAGCAAGTGGGTTTGCATGGTCATTGATCTTTTGCTGCAGGTAGCACCTGGGCACATACCTGTCCATTTGTCATGCTGAATGGGTTTCCATCGGAGCTATTTAATTAGAAATAATAACAGGTACCTTGTTGCCTGGCAGTAACTGCCAGAAGAATAGCATTGTCACCATTATACAGCTCCACCCTCTGGAACTGTCAGGAACCATTTGCATCCCTCTCCACCATCAAGGCTGTGACATGTTGGTTTACTTCATCCAGCATAAAGCAATCAGTGGAGACGTGGAAATGAACTATTGATTCTGACGACAGTTTCAGCAGCCAAGTAGGTGAAAGGCTGTTCTCATTGTTGCACAAGCTTGGGAACTGGGCACAGTTAACTACACAAAAGCTCCTGTGTAATGCAGGGCAGGAGAAAGTCAGAGAGATGGGGGAGGAGGGAAGACAACAGGAAGGATGCAGAGGGGAAAAAGGAAGAAGTAGGGAGAGAGGTAAAAGAGGCAGCTGAAGAGGCTATTCGAGGGAGAGACAGAGCAGGGTTGTGTGTGTGAGAGAGATCCCAATGGAAAAGTCTTGTCAAATGTAATAGAAAACTATCACATTCCTATAGATTATGTTTACACCTTCTATAGAATTTTATATTCCTACTTTAGCATTTGTAAGATTGTTTTAGAAATATCAGAAAGATTTCATTCTCTATTAAGGTCGGTAGGGGAATTTCTGCAGAATCCTATTCCGTGTCAATAAAACCCCATTGATTTCATTCCTATGAAACTGGATACAACTTTTTCAGGTGTGTGAAAATGAGAGTGAGGAAGATTCAGAGATGATTCTCTGGGCTTCAAGATCACACCTTCTTGTGACTTCTCACTCAGCATGTCAGTAAGCAGGTGTCTCTTAAGCAATCTTACACATCACCTGTGAATATGGCTCAGGGAGTCTAAAGAAGTCTAAATTGGTGCATCGCACATGCCACAGGGTCAGAAGAATGTGTCAAAAACACAACTGACAGGAGGAAGTAATCAGGTGTAAATTAAACAAGGGGTTGGCAAGGAAGTCCGAAAGTCCTGGAGTGCAATATATCTAATGTTCCTCCTGCTGCCTCGGAGAATGTAAATGTGCTGTGCCCGAGTAGCGTGGGTTGGGGTCAGCAGGTTGTGTGACATGAGATCTAACTGGACCAACTGGTGTTTCCTACAGAGCTGTGAAATAAGCAGCCCAGCTCAGAAAAGCCGGACTAGAGGAGCAATTATGCACATAGCCTGTGAGTGTATCCATGGTTACTGGCTTTATTAAATCACATTCCTCACAGTCCATTACACCAAGGTGAAATCGCACACAGTATGAGTGTGTGAGAGTGTGAGATGTCCCCTTCCTCCAGCCTCTCAAACAGGTGGTGGCATGTTCTGGGTGGTGCCCCATTAGCTGAAGATGGGGCAGAAGGTTGAGGCCAGATGCCATGGCATTGGGCCTGGCAGTTGGAGGGGGGAGGACTGGGGAGAGAGTGAAGGGAGAGCAGCAGGATGGAGAGCTGGAAATAGGCAGAGATATTGTGGGGGAGGGAGAGAGTGGAGGAGGTATAAGGAGATGGGGAGTGTAGGCATGTGGGGGGACAGGGATGTGAATGAGGAGAAAGAAGAAGAGAATCCACCAGCCCCAGGATGAAAAACAGGTTGAGGGCTAGATTTGTTTAGATGCCTGCAGATGCAGAGAGGCACCTGGTGGGATTTTCTCAATGCCAAGGTGCCTATTAGCCTCTTCAGCCACCCAAACTCCAATCTAGCCCTGGGAAACCTGCCTGAGAAAGAAGTGATGCTGGGTTATTGTCTCTTTCCCAGAAATTGGAGGGGGAGGGACTTTGAAAGGCTGATAACCTTGGGGCTATGAGGGGTTGAAGTGGTTAATTGGGCCAGGTTTGAGGTGGCTGGAATGGCTGCCTAACCTAGTAAGATTCAGGAGCAGGGATGGGCCTGATCCTGCTTTGAGGTGGCTGGAATAGCCACATAAGCCAGAGGGGCTGGGGGCTGGAATGACTGCCCATTCCTAGGTGGAGGGGTTTTGAATGATTGCTAAACCTGTCTTTGTGTTTTTTACCAGCATGTATATTATAAATGAAATGCAATATTCCCCTCCCCATGAATAAATTCCTGTCTCTCAGGCAGTGATTAGTGACTTGTGCTGAGGGGAAATGGGCTTGAGGGTCCACAGTATACAGGGATATGTATAGCATAGTGTGGGGGAATTCAAAGCCAGGGAGCCATCAGGCTGAGTCACCCAGAAAAGCACCCAGCAGGTGAGCAGTTTCTCCTGAAGGTAGGAAGTATCTACCATGCATTTCTCTTGTTTGCACCGGGTCATTGTTTCACCTGGGCTGCCAGAAATGATTTTTTTTGTAGCCCAAGGAAAGGAAAATAATAATCTATGCTGGGATGATAGAACAAGAAGCAATGGGCTTAAACTGCAGCAAGGGAGGTTCAGGTTGGACATTAGGAAAAGGTTCCTAACTGTCAGGGTGGTCAGACACTGGAATAAATTGCCCAGGGAGGTTGTGGAATCTCCATCTCTGGAGATATTTAAGAGTAGGTTAGATAAATGTCTAACAGGATGGTCTAGACAGTATTTGGTCCTGCCATGGGGGCAGGGGACTGGACTCGATGACCTCTCGAGGTCCCTTCCAGTCCTAGTATTCTATGATTCTATGATACCAGAACCCTTCAAAAAGGCAGGGCAGGCTTCACCTTCGAGGAATATTTTGTAACTTTATATAGAGCCAAAGGAGAGGTCCAGTTCTTCTTTGTCACCACAAATACCACTGCTCGTACAGATAGAGGTTATGAAAACCAATCTCATAAAATAAAAAGGTTCTTCTGATCTCAACGGACCACTCACATTCCCAGGTCAATTTATAACTTAGAATCTTACCCCAAAAAGCATGCCATTGCCTATCCTTTAGAGTCTACAGTCTAAAGCTTTATTCAAAGAAAGAAAGAAAGAAAGAAAGAAAGAAAGAAAGAAAGAAAGAAAGAAAGAAAGAACTAGAACTGGTTAAAGGCATTCAATACATACAACAATTGCAAGTTCTTGATTCAGACTTGTAGCAGTCCTTTGTTTAGAGAAGGGATGGGATTGGGGACCCTACAGCCTGTAGGCCAGATCCAGCCCCTGGCTTACTTGGATTTGACCCATGGCAAATCTCCAAGTCTCAGCATTTTCCTTCCCACCTTATGGGGCTGGTGTGTGAGTGGCATTTCTGGCATGACAAGGCAACTCTATGTTACTATCAGATCAGACCAATGGTCCATCCCATCCAATATCCTCTCTCTGACAGTTGCTAGTTTCAGATTCTTCTTACAAAACTTGAATCCCTTCAAATTAGGAAATAATGTGCTAACAGTTCAAGGAGGAAGATTCTTCCTGGGCACAAGGATTTAATGGATGGGATTTAATGGCTAGACACATGAGGGTTAATAGCTAATCTTCATCCCAGCTAGAGGCTCAGACTGGGCAGTGGTAGTGCTTGGGAATGATATGGACTGATAATATACATAGCCCTCATCTGGATACTAGCTCTGATGGGATATCTTACCTAGTGTACTGTCTCTGTATTGCTACCTAGCACTTACCTAGGTATCAGGCCTGACTCATCATTTAGGTCTCTGAACTAAAATATTGTTATATTTTTGTGTTGTTTGATTTGAAGACAAAACTAAATCCAATTTATGTGTGATGCCACCTAGTGAAATGTATTAGCCCTTGGAAGGCATTTAAAGCTGTTGAATTGGCATTGCTTTCTGTAGCCATGGGATACTCGGCTGGAACTGAGCTGCTACACAAGCCCAACAAACAGAAGACAGAAAGTCCCTTTGTGTTTCCACTTCTGGCCTGAGTATTACATTCCAGAATGGGCACTGGATAAGCCATGTGGCTTAAGCAGCATCGAAGTGCAGGCTGGCCTGGATGCCAAGGGAACAGAGGTTAGTTGCCTATTTCCCACACATCTATTTTATGCTTCTTTGTGCAGTATCTTTCCCCTCTTTGACCTTTAGAAGAGAGTCTGGGAATTGGGGTTTTATTTTGTTTTCCTGGGACCTTAATTGAATATTTAGAAGATGGAAACTAAAGGATGCATCAGAGAAATATTTCACTGTAGAACTGTTATTGAAAATGACAGAAAATATTTGTCCTACCAACCCAAAACATAGATATTTTACAAAGCTGGGATCCCATGTTGTAACTACAGGATTGCCAAGCTCTGTGATAACCCAGCTTAGTCTGGTTGTGTAGGTGAGACCAACCTTTGTTAAAACGTTGATACCAACATTCTAAACCCCTGTAAGGACCCAAGGTCTTGACTGGAAATAGTCAACATAGCAACAGCTCAGGAATCTTAAAAGATGGGTGGGATAAAAACATCAATACAATCGCCTCGTGTGTGAGTCTTTAATGTGAACACCTGCTCCTCTGTTTTGTCTCAGATGAAAGCAAAATACTGAAGACTGCTGGGAAGTTTATGCATAGTATAAGACAAGTGCTACAAAGTGGTAAAGCTCTGATACAGGTTGAACCTCTCTAGTCCGGCACCCTCGAGACCTGACCGGTGCTGAACCAGAGAATTTGCTGGACCATGGGAGGTCAACATTGTCTAGCAGCATTGCTAACACTTCCACTACTTACTGGGGTCTGAGAAGACAGTTAGGGGGAAATTAGAGCTAAATAACAGCACAGAGCACTGAGGCTGTAAACAAACTTGGCCACACCCATGATAATTGGACATCCAGCTAACTAAAACCATGCCAGTCCAGTGAGTGCTGGACCAGAGAAATTTAACCTGTATTAATTTTTCAAAGGCCAGGGAATGAATATTTACTATTTGAAGAGCCAAGGACACTGGTACAGTCAGTAAGGAAGGACACTGTGTCTCAAACACTTTACTATCCCAGGGACTTCTCCCTCAGTTCAGTTGCATGACTAATACAGGCTAACCCCTGAGCTCTCCAACTTTTTCTGTGTGGTTGTATCACTAGTCAGGGGAATGTCCATTCTCTCTGAAGCCTGGGGAATGTATTCTTGCTGTTTAAAAAATTCTGACATTGAGTCTATTTGGATTATTTTCCTTGGTAATGGAATTATGGACTATGTCATGATGATTTCTGTGAAGAGAGACCACAGTTACTGGCAATTGCAACAGATAAAGGTCAGTGCTGATGTAATTATAGAGTAATTTATTAATGAAAACTTCATCTTCCTTATGTTCTGTGAGCTTGAACAAATGGAACAGGTTCGCCTCCCATCCTTCAAACTTTGTTTTGAAATATGAAAAAAAAAAAAAAGCAAAATGGCTCCTGGCCGCTCAATTTGACAAAGTGTTAATGTGGCACTTCAGGTTAACCCTTAGAACCCAAAAGGACATAAAGCACAGTAAAATATGATGCCCATCTTCCAAACTCTTTATCCCTTTCCCCCCCCCCCCCCCGACATGTAGGATGGCTGCTTCTTGGCAGACGACCCACTCCTCTTCTATTCAAAGGACCTGACTCCCTTCAAACTCACTAACTTTCCCAAATATCCCACTCTCTAGGGATTTGTCTACACTGCAGGATTTTTGTGCAAGAAGCCTTTTGCGGAAGAGTTCTTCCGCAAAAACTTCTTGTGAAAAAGCGTGTCCAGATCTCAAAGCGCATCACAAAAGCGATGTGCTCTTGTGCAAGAGAGCGTCCTTACTGCATGGACAGTCTTGCGCAAGAACGCTCTGATGGCCATTTACAGAATGGCCATCAGAGCACCTGTGCTTTTTCGGATAGAAGTTACATGCGCAAAAACCCCCGCTGAGCATCCACACTTGCCTTTTTGCACAAGAGCTCTTGCGCAAAAAGGAGTTATTCCTCGTGGGGGAGAGGAATAACTGTACCGCCAAAAGCCTTCTCGTCTGCTGATTTACTTGCACAAAAGTGCGCTTGAGGTGTGGATGCACAAAAACCTTGTAGTGTAGACATAGCCTAACTGATTCCTTTTCTCACCCTTCCAGCTGTCCACCTGATGTCAGCTCAGATGGTTGCCTTAAAAGCCTTGCTGACTTATTCGTGAATGAGGTCAGGGACTGCCTTGAGGAGGTATCTTGTGTCATGCTGTTTTGCTGGGGCTTAAAGGCATGAGTACCAACCTCTGGGCAGACTGTCAAGAACCAGGGCAAAAGCCCCAAATCAGCTGTGAGTTCTTAGGAAGGAACAATCAGTTTCACACATGCAGAATTGGAAGTGACCTGTCTGGGAAGGAATACTACAGAAAGGGATTTGGGGTCCTAGTGGACCACAAACTAAATATGCGTCAACTGTGTGGCACTATTGCAAAAAATGCAAACATGATTCTGGGATGCATGATTAACAGGAATGTTGTAAGCAAGACACGAGAAGTCATTCTTCCCCTCTGCTCTGCACTACTTAGGCCTCAGTTGGAGTATTGTGTCCATTTCAAGAAAGATGTGGAAAAATTGGAGAAGGTCCAGCAAAGAGCAACAAAAATGACTAAGGGTACGTCTACAGTGCACAGCTATTTCAGGATACTGGAGGCATCCCAAAATAGCTACCCCATGTCTTAAAAAGCTCTTTGTTATTTCAAAATATTTTTCAAAATAATGGGTGTGCTATTTTGGCATCCCGGTAACCCTCATTCCACGAGGGTTAAAGGATGTCTTGATATACTGCTTTATTTTGAAATTTGGCACCGTGTAGATGCAGCAAATTTCAAAATAAGCTATTTTAAAATAGATTCCAAATAAGATACACAATGTAGTGTAGACTCACCCTAAAAGTCTAGAAAACATGAGCTATGAAGGAAGACTGAAAGAATTGGTTTTGTTTAGTTTAGAAAAGAGAAGACTAAGAGGGGACATGATAGCAGTTTTCAAGTATCTGAAAGGGTGTTACAAGGATGAGGGGGAAAAATTCTTCTCCCTGGCCTCTGAGGATAGGACGAAAAGCAATGGGCTTAAATTGCAGCAAAGGAGGTTTAGGTTGGACATTAGGAAAAACTTCCTTCCTATCAGAGTGGTTAAACACTGGAATAAATTTCCCAGGGAGGTTGTGGAATCTCCATCACTGGAAATATTTAAGAGCAGGTTAGATGGACATCTATCAGGGATGATCTGTATAGTGCTTGGTCCTGCCGTAAGGGCAGGGATCTGGACTTGATGATCTCTTGAAGTCCCTTCCAGTTCTAGTGTTCTATGCTTCTATGATTTTATGTTCACCAACCAATCCAAGTGTAAACACTCAGTCTCAAACATTCCTTGGGTATCCCAATCTGTTTTGCCACCCAGCTAAGCCTACCTTTGGCTAGGTCTATACTATAGCTTTTTCTGATTGCTTTTCTGGAAGAGGCTTTTCCACCATTTGGCCCCATCTATTTTAATCACAATAATTTGAAAAAATATGGAGTTTCTGTGGAGAGACCACCAGCCTGGATGTAGGAAAAGACTAAACATCTTGACAGCAACCCATATTATTGTGTTACAGTAGCACAGAGACCCACTGAGCTTGTTACTGAACAGATACCACAAAAAAACTTAAAAAATAACAAATAGTCTAGTAGCACCTTAAAGACTAACAAAACATGTAGGTGGTATCACGAGCTTTTGTGGGCACAACCCACTTCTTCAGATGACAGGAGTGTTGGAAGTCCTGATCCAAGAATAAATAAGAAAAGTGTGGGGGGAGGGGAAGGCGTGGGAGGGGGGAGAGAGGGACAAAGTAAAAAAAGGAGAGGAGGAAGAAAAAAAGAGACAGTGAGTGGATATTTCAAATAGTTACAAGAGGCAGATAAGAACCATTAGCACCTTCATTGTCTGGTTAGTTGGTTAAGTTATTAAGACATGGAAGATAATGTGCGAGTCCCAACCATTTGTATAAGAACTAAACTTGTGAATGTAGTTAAGTTCCAAACCATCTCTCTGTATTTGGCTTGTGGAATTGGTCTGAAACAAAACAGCGACTTGGAGATCCATTAATGAGTGTCCAGGAAGATTAAAGTGTTGCCTTTTTGAATATCTGATTTGTGTCCATTAATTCTTTCCCGTAGAGACTGTCCAGTTTGGCCAATATACATTGCAGTGGGGCATTGATGGCATTTGATGGCATAGATCACATTAGTGGATGTGCAGTTAAATGAGCCCCTAATTTGGTGGCTGATGTGTCTGGGTCCAGTGATAAAATCACTGGTGTAGATGCGTAGATACCACAGAGTTACAGTCCCTGCCCCAAAAAGCTTACAATCTGTGCAGGTAAGTGACTTGCAAAGGTGTGGTGTACAATCAAATATTCATGTTTATGTTAATATGCAGATCTATATTTGCATATTTAGAAATAATTACAAATAAAATAGGTATCAGCTCTTTCCATCTGCCATTCAAGACAGCCAACCAAATGGAAGAAGAAGGAGAATCCAGTGAACTACAGACTCACCTCAGTCCCTGGAAAAATCATGGAGGGGATCCTCAAGGATTCCATTTTAAAGCACTTGGAAGACAAGAAAGAGATCAGGAACAGTCAACATGGATTTACCAAGGGCAAATCATGCTTGACCAACAAGATTGCCTTCTGTGATGAGGTAACTGGCTCTGTGGATATGGGGAAGGCAGTGGACATGATTTACGTTTTGTTTAGCAAAGCTTTTGATACAGTCTCCCACAGTATTCTTTGTCAGCAAGTTAAAGAAGAACGGATTGGATAAATGGACTGTAAGATGGATAGAAAACTCTCTAGATCATCAGGCTCAATGGGTAGTGATCAAA
>CM057848.1:111170665-111181711 GCA_030068395.1 Apalone spinifera
ATAAATGGTTAGGATATGTTAGACTGGGCACCGTCTACCTCATCACTCACAGGGAGAACTGGTAGACTGTGGGGTGACTTAAAGATATTCAGCCCAAAACTGAGCAAATATGTACCCGCGCCAGTAAATATAAATGGTTAGGGTATGCTAAGGTTGCCTGCCTTCCGTTATAGTGGTATACAGGCCATGATAATATATATTCATGGTTACATTTAGTAACGAGCTCTAGACCAGGCATTGTTGAAGCGGTGCCAGTACCCGGGTGATTACTATGGTGGGAGCAGCGTTCAGTCCCTGACTTTGGGGAACTCGAAAGCCAACCCGTGGGGGGCTGGAACTAACGCTGGGCTGATGCTTTCACGTTCCCTGGTTTTTAAAGGGGGCAGGGGAGAGGCGCGGGAGGGATGGAAAAGAGGACTCCCCCGAGCTGGACACTGGATCCGGGACCAGAGATAAGACTAGAACAGGCAGACACGCTGCTCCCTGCTGGGGCTGGACGCTCCCACTTTCCCAGCCCCAGAGTAACATTAGAGCCCGGGGCTCGCTCAGCGCGCGGCGCATAGGCAGCAAACAGGCCAATCAAATGGCAAGGGCCCGCTGTGGCTGGCCGAATGACTCAAGCACCAATGACACGCTGGGTCTCTATAAGCGTGGGACGCAAAATGCCGAGACTGAGCCAATGAGTTGTGGATGGACGGCTGAGGGGGCGGGATTAGATAAGGCACTGCCCAATGAGCTCTTGAATGGGCGGGGGGTTGGAGGAGCAGCTAGCCAATGAATTCCGAGGGGCGTGTCGCGAGCCGGGCGCTCGCGCTCCGCCGGGCAGAGGGTGCTGAATGGGCAGAGCCGGCTGCCGCGCGCGCCGGTGGAGCGGGGCTGAGCGCGGAGGCAGCAGCGAGCGGGGATGGGGGAGCCGGCCCCGCGGCGCTTCACCTGGGAGGAGATCGGGCTGCGCACGGGCCGGGGGCAGCCGCAGCAGGAGCGGTGGCTGGTGATCGACAGGAAGGTCTATGACATCAGCCAGTTCTACCGGCGGCACCCGGGGGGCGCCCGAGTCATCAGCCACTACGCGGGGCAGGACGCCACGGTGAGGGGCCGAGGCTGGGGGGGCGCTTTGTCCCCCTCCATGCGGTGCTGAACCCCGCACTAAGGCGGGGCAGGGGGCGCTGATCGAGTCCAGCCCCCTGCTCCAAGCAGGGCCAGCCCCCAACTAAATCCTCCCAGCCAGGGCTTTGTCAACCCTCGTGCACTGTGGCTGCGCCTGCTTTGGGGTGCGGGCGGCTTGGTGTGGCCCCAGAGGCAGGATGGGAGGGTCTGTGTGCCAGGATGCTGGGAGCTTGTGTGTGTGTGTGTGTGTGGCAGGAGTTGAAGGATTGGGGAGATAAGCAGGGCAGTGGGGTGGGAAATGATAGAGCTTGGGGGTGAGCTAATGTGAGGAGCCTAAATGTTCTGTAAAGGGGAGTGGGCAAGAAGAGATTCAACAGCAGGGATTTTAATCTCTCAAGAGGGGTGCAGAGTTGTATGTTGGAGACGGGAAAGGGCTCATCTAGAAGCAAGTGCCAGGAAAGGAGAGGAATGGAGGGAGTAAATCAGGGGAGGAAGGAGCAGCATGGAGTGTATATGAGGCACAGGAATGCATGAGTTCTCCCTGGGTATCAGCAGCTAATCTCAAGGGCAGGTCTGTTTGCACGCCCTGGGCATTGCTTTTTAGTCCATATATTTGGATATCTTGTGATTTGGTGAGTTCCAAATGGCTACCTGCTCTTCGAAGCATATGATGATGATGATGATGATGATACCTCCACAGTTCAGTGAGCAGCACTAGTCTCCACACAGAGGGTGTGTCTAGACTACAGGGTTTTGTAGACAAAAGTGGACTTTTGTAGACAAAACTATACCTGCGTCTACACTGCCGCTGAGTTCTGTCGACATAACGTCGACAGAACTCAGCAGTTTTGTCGACGTCTGTAAACCTCATTCTATGAGGAATAACGCCTTTTGTCGACAGAGTTCTGTCGACAGAAGGCGTTATTGCATCTACACTGTCCTTTGTGTCTACACTCTCATGCTGACAAAGCGGCTTGCTTTGTCGACGGAACTGGATGTAGTCTAGACACTCTTTGCCGACAGTATCTGTCGACAAAACTTCTGTCGACAAAAGCCTGTAGTCTAGACGTACCCAGAAATGCCAGTAAAGACCAGCAGCATGACTGTATGGCCCAAGTTCTCCCATATACCTGACTGAGAGTCAAGGGCAGGAGCTCTCTGGAGCAGCTGTAAGGTGATGGGGACCCTGAAAGCCCATAGTAAGGGAGGGAGAGAAGAAAGGGCAAGGGCAAGTTCTATGAAACATGTGCCCTGCTGTTGGCAAGGGGATGCGCTAATGAGGAAAGGGAGATGAGTATTTTTGCTGAAGTGGTGGCTTGGCTTATTTGTTTAATTCTGATTGTGTATCAGAGATTTTGAAGCAAAGGTAAAAAGCAGATCACAGTATGTTTACAACTGGACTTGTAAATTTACCATGTATCTACTAACTGGAGGGTAGTATGAAAGAATGGAAGGCTCCAAGTGTGGTCCTGGTAAAGAGCTCTGGTAGCATGTTGCTGAACATGCAGATTCAACAGGGAAAGGCAATTTGTAGAGATGAGGTTTTCTGGTTTACCCTTTACAAGGATATTGTCAACAGTGTTATCCTCAGCTCCCTCACTTAAGCCCAAGTCTAGCAAAGCATCTGAGCATATGCCTAACTTTAAGCAAGAAATCAATGAGATTACTCACATACTTCAAATTAAGCACATGCAAATGCATCTGCTTTCTAGAATATTAGTTTTGATTTTTTTTAATATTATAGGGTCCTACTAAATTTTTTATATATAGGATCCTACTAAATTCATGAAAAATGACCATGAAATCTGGTCCCTCCCCTTCCCTCACTGAGATCTCGTCTTTTTGTACTTTTACCCTGTATTATTACATATTTCATGGGAAGAGACCACTGTTTCCCAGACGATGGGTCCTGACCCAAAAAGGCAGGGGAGTCACAAGGTTATTGTAGGGGGTCACAATATTGTCACACTTATGTCTGGGTTGATGCCTTCAGAGCTGGGTGGCTGGAGAGTGGCTGAGGGCTGAGCTCTAATGGCAGGGCAGAAGTAAGGGTCACTTTACTGTCATCCTCCCTCCCCCCCACAGTAACCTTGAATCTCTCCCACCTCCCCTTTGTGGGTCAGGACCCCCAGTTTGGGAAATGCTGATCTCCTCAGTGAAATATGTATATGAATATATGTGGTTTTGTAGACCTACACCCTACAAAGTTTGTAAAGATTTTAGATGACTTTTTTTGCAGTGAGATGTAGGGATGTGAAGGTTTAACTGGCTAACCAATAGGGCTGAAGCAGCTCCCCACCTGCTGCGGGCAGGAAGCTGCTCCAGCTCCATGGCGGCACCAGTCGCAGACAGGGGCTGCTCCAGCGCAGCCTCTACCTGTATTGGGTCCCAGGTGCCCTGCAGGCAGGGGCTAATCTGACTAGGACGCTGCAGCAGCCCCGGCCTGAGGGGTGTCCTGGCCCACTGTAGGCGGGGGCTGCTCTGGTATCCCACTCTGCTCCCCTGCTTATCCCCAGTTAACTGGTTAAAAAAAAAGTTTAATGAGAGAGACAATTAAACTGGATTTTACATCCCTAGTGAGATGTGAGAAAACTCAAAAAGCAATTTTAATTACCTGCTCCATTCCTTATCCTGTAGTCTATCACATGCCCAGCCCAAATAATGCAATTTATCTCGCTGGGTCTGAGATTCCTCATTTGTCAATTGGGAAAGTGGCAATGAAACATCTACCAGAGAGAACCCTCCAAAAATACTGAATTTAAAATCTGCATGGTCGCATGTGGGTATTACATTTCACATGTTTGGAAACTGAGCCTTAGAAAAGGTGAAGGCCAACATTTTTGACTGTGGATGCCTAATGGTATCCTTCTGTTTAAGTTGTCTACAAATGAGGCATACAAAATGAGTGATCAGTTGAAAATGATGACCCTGAACCTGTGAACATATCTGCACATTTCATTTGATTCATCTGAGTAGAGTATTCTTTTGAGGTAGATGTTTGCAGTCAAGACCATGGCTCTTAACATCTCTTGGCTGCAATTTCCTCATCTATAACAAGGGGATTATGAAAAAAACCTACATTTTTAGTTACTTCATAACTGTCAGAGCACTTCCTTTGCCCATTGTTTTAGATAAGATCAGTATTTGTAATGTTTCTAGGTACAGTAGAACCTCAGATTTACAAACTGACTAGTTATCCACACACCTTATTTGGAATCAGAAATACTCAAAAAGGCAGAAGCAGAGACAAAAGCCAAGCAAATAGCAAATACAGTACACTACTGTATTAAATGTAAAAAACTGAAAAAAAAGGAAGTGGGAGTGGCATTTTTCTTTTACATTGTAAAGTTTCAAAGGTGTATTAAGTTCAGTTGTAAACTTTTGGAAGAATGACCATAACATTTTGTTCAGAATTACAGACATTTCTGTTACAAACAACTTGTATTCTCGAGGTGCTCATAACTCTGAGATTCTACTATATTTTCTGTACTAAGCATAAGATACTGTAGTGGGCATAAACAACTGTTCACGGGTGGTAAAACTGTCTAAGGCAACAGTGGAAGATTTTTCAAATGCAGCCTTCATTATGGACCAGATTTTCAAGGTTAGGTGTATACTCTTGCGCAGATGGATTGAGAGACAGCCAGATCACATCTGCATACAAATACTGGCCTTGAGTATGCAAGACACTGTAAGTTTAATCAGTTAACTGGCCTGCCATGGTGCACCGCGGGTGGGGGCCACTGGGCCAGCCCCCGCCCGCAATGTAGTGAGCCCAGTTGGGCTGCTCCTGCTGGGCGGGGTGCCAGTTAACCCGTTACTCCAGTAAGCGTACCAGTAAGGCAGTGCTTATTGCATAACCAGTTACCCTTTTACATACTTGATAGCCAGCGGCCCAAAGCAATATGCTAACCTTTGCAGCTTCCATAAGATCATGTCAGTTCCATCCATTTTAAGCCATGTTCTAGTGAGGGGGGTCTCTCAGAACTGGGTGAGTCCTAAGGTTCACTGGTACCTAATATTGGGTGTATGTGATATCAGATATTAACAGAGCCAGGGAGCAAACTGCGACAGGTATGACAATATCCTGCAGTATTCCCAAGAAACCTTATTGAACAGAGTTAAACCTTACTTTATTGAATAGTGTTTCATATCTTTGGAGTCCATTGTATTAAATGAGTGGTTTATGTATTCTTGTGGGCCAGGTATTGTGTGTATTTCCAGGGGAAGTGTAATTAGAGCTCCTCCAGGAACTGAGAAAAGAGGCAAGGGGTGATTAGTGAAAGCTCTTCTGGTTGTAACCTCTGTAGAAAAGCACCTCTCCTTGGTGAGTTTTGCATTAACTGAATTCTCTGGAGACCAATAGATAAAGAAAGGATTTTTGGTTAAATAGCCTGAGTTAAAACTGACTTCTTTCTGATCCAGCAAATAGACCCCTTATCCAAGGGGGGCCTGATCCTTAGAAGAGGGTTGAGATGTCTTTGGCCCATTGACCCCATGAAACTTGGGTTCTTGTTCTGAGCTAAGGCCATGTCTACACTAGGAGATTATTTTGAATTTACTAAATTCAACTTCTGGGCACCCGATTTTACAAATTCTAATTTCTGTGTCCTCACTATGAGGAAGAATTGAATGTAGTCCGAGGCCTGCTCCTTTAATGTGGATGCGTGCTCCGTTAATGTCAGAATGCGCTCTGGGGAGCTGAGGGAGGCCGCCAATTAGTTCAAATTAGTGGCACCGGAGGATCCACACTAACGTTATTTTGGACTTACAAGTTCGGGAATAGCTTTATTCCTCATGAAAAGCAGGAGTACAAAGTTCAAATTCTGCTGCCCCTTCTTCCGGAATAATGGGCTTGGTAATGTGGCTGCATCGCTTACAAATTCGACCTTGGGGGTGTTATTTCAGACTAACATCCTAGTGTAGACCAGGCCAAAGAGTATTATGAACCAGAAATAACCAGACAGTCCCTGGGTGGTGCTTTTCAGAGCTCATGTTGGAGTTGGGGTGATCTTTGGTAAGCATATTACCATGCCTGTAGGTTCTTTTATTGTTTTAAAATATGTTCTCATGTAAAGCTTTGCCCTTAAGAATTAAAGTGCCTGTTTAAGACAGAGCTATGTAGTAATCCATAACTATTGGCATTTACCCTATTATTAGTCTTTGAAGAAAAAGCAAAGCACAGCTCCTGGCCCGTTGAGGCAGTCCAGTTCACTGGGGAATAACAGAGGGCAGGCAGGGAAATGGTCAGCCTGGAAATACCTCATTCAGAAGGGAAAGAAATGCAAATCTCCACTCTACAGAGGCAATGGCTGGGAAGCCAGACACTTAGAGTGGGATGTCCTTGCTGGACCATAAAGGCGGGAATATGGGAGCAGTTGCCCTGAAATATGACATACGCTACAAACATTATGCTCTCTCAGTTACTCTCTGGGGCAGGAGGAGAAGGGAAGGAAGGGGGGGGGGGAATACAAAAGGCTCCTGGCCACTGCTACTATGGCAGTGGCTGGAGTGCCACACCTCAGACCCTCCCCTTCTGCCTGAGGCCCCACCCCTTCCAGGAGCATGGAGCCGCCCCCTCACTCCTGCATCTTGCCCAAGGGCCCAGCATGTCTGTTGTCTCCACTGCTCTGAAACCAAACTGCTGACCAATGAAGTGGCTGGAGCTGGAGCAGTCCCAGCTTTTTGGATATTTTGCTAGTCTGGAAAGCAAAAATCAAGACTCTCAGAAGAAACAAAAGGAAAGGAAAAGCACTTCCCCTTTAACCGTGCGGCGTGCTGCCTCAGTATCATGATTTCCAGAAAGCCCCATCAATCCCCTAAGTTTCCCCACCCCCACCTCCCTTGAGGTTTTACTGCCAGGTTGTACAACCACCGTTGTAATGATTGGTCTAAACTCGTGGTACCACCGTCTCCTGGTCTGCCCATGTACCACCCCCTAATTCTCCCTCTTCCAATAGGAGAACAGAGATGAAAATGCCCTTCTCCCTCTCCCTGTTTAGATAAGCTAGAGCAGAAAGGATGCCTCTCTCCTTTCTGATTAAATACAACAAGGCTGAGCTAGAATTGGCTGCATCAGCCACATTGGAAAGCTGTTTGTTT
The DNA here is from genome assembly GCA_030068395.1 of Apalone spinifera. Lineage (NCBI taxonomy): Eukaryota > Metazoa > Chordata > Testudines > Trionychidae > Apalone > Apalone spinifera. Next base: position 111,177,875 of record CM057848.1, read on the forward strand.
CCTGGCTAGGGACCAGTTAAAGGACCCGCACTTTGCAAAAGAACACAAAGCCATGTGGGCACAGGCAGTTTTGAGCAGTGTGCTGGAAACAAAGAAACCCAGGAGTGGGGGCAGGGATTCCCTTGGAAAGAGAAAACAAAGTCCTGGAAGACTGTAACTCCTGTGCTAAGACACAGGCAGGGAGAGGAAATGTAACATGAGCCGAAGCGAGAGACTTTCAGCCAGAGCGAGGCACCAAAGTAACATGTGCGCCCCCTCTAGTGGGTTTGGAATCTAAAGCAAGCAGGATTATGAATATAGTGATACAGGTTTATAACCCTGATTTGCTTGGTTGGGGCCTCACTTTTCCAGAGCGTGCACAGGCAACATGTTGCTGCTAAGTGCCTGACAATTTCCCAAGTGACAAGAAGTCACTGATTCCCTTGCAGGGTTCTCCCAAGCAGCAGCATGCAGGTGGTGGTGGAGTCAGGAGCTCTTTGCAGTGGAGGCAGTGGCAGATTGACCAATGGGGCATGTGCCCAGGATCCCCAGTCAATTGGAGGGCTCCAGAAAAATGGATGCCCTGTCCTCTGACTTGCTCCTACTCCCTGGCAGGAGCACTGGGCCGATGACGGAAACTCCCATTTCACAACCCTACTAACTGGCAGGAGAATCAACCGGATGGCAGAAGCCCCCACGTCCCAATCGCGCTCACTGGCAGGTGCGCTGGGCGAATGGGGGATGCTCCCATGCCCCAACTTCGCTCACTGGCAGTAGTGGTGGGTGGATGAGGAAACCCCTGGCTTTCTAACTCAGCACCCTGGTCTGCTGCCAGTACTGCAGAGGAAGAGGTCAGGGGGGACCCCTGTTGCTCTGACCAAGGGCTCCAGAAACTCCTTAGCCCCCTTTGCGTGGAAGAACCATGCTGGTTAGTCCAGTAGGGAGAGTACAGAGCACCCAAAGTAGTGATGCCTGTTGGAGGTGCCATAGCAGTTCCTGTGGTCTGGTGGAGCAACTGCAGGGTGAGCTTTGCTGCCTGCCCTTAGCCTAGCTGGAAGTGTGGAAATTGGAGCGAATGGGAGTAAACCATTCCTTGAAACGTTTAGAGGTAAAGGAGAGTGGGAAAGGAGGTGTTAGAGAACCAGGTGAAGTACAGAAGACGGTACATCTACATATTTCAGAGAGTTTGTCTGTGTGTGTGTCTGTTCAAGAACTCTTACACAGAAAGAGCTAGGACCACCAAATTGCATATACAGCTTCCTCTTATCACTTTAGAGCAAGGTCAGGGTTTGGTTGTGCCTGGAATGAGATTGCTTCTCATTAAACCATACAGAAAAGAAACAGGCAGGTGAAAGGGGCTGGCTGGGGGCACCTCCCCCACCGTGACTGACCCAGGCCCGAGTCTCCTACCCCCAGGTGCTCTTTAGGAGGGACGGGGAGGCTGAATCTACTCCCTAGATTCCTACAGGAACATTGCTGGCTGTTCCCCTTTGATCATGGAGTAAGGAGAAAGTGTACAGTTTGCTGCATTCCTCATTCTGGCTGGGGAGTGCAGGGAACAGACTATTCTGGACCTGCCCCAGCTGGGGGACATGCACCTCCCCTTTGGCTATGCCCACTGTAGTTGCAGTGGCCTTGGAGAGGTGTTCTTACCTGGCTCCAAGCTTCTGCAGTAAGATTGGGCTGAAATGGTCTTCTCTCCCTGGGGCAGCCTGCCTACGGACCCCCTCATTCCCGACCCACCCAGAGCAATGATTTAAATGAAGAAAAACAAAAAGGCTGCGTCTAGATTGGCATGATTTTCCGGAAATGCTTTTAACGGAAAAGTTTTCTGTTAAAAGCATTTTCAGAACAGAGCTTCTAGATTGGCACGGGCGCTTTTCTACAAAAGCACTTTTTGCGGAAAAGCATCCATGGCCAATCTAGACGCGCTTTTCCGCAAAAAAGCCCCGATCGCCATTTTCGCAATCGGGGCTTTTTTGCGGAAAACAAATCTGAACTGTCTACACTGGCCTTTTTGCGCAAAAGCTTTGCGCAAAAGGGACTTTTGCCCGAATGGGAGCACATAGTATTCCTGCAAGAAGCACTGATTTCTTACAGTAGGAAGTCAGTGCTTTTGCGAAAATTCAAGCAGCCAGTGTAGACAGCTGGCAAGTTTTTCCGGAAAAACTGGCCAGTCTAGACACAGCCAATGATTTGAGCAATGCTGGGTAAATCTTTGAGAAAGTGGAGGGACTGGAGCCAGAAGAGGGAATGGCTGGCATCAAAAGAAAGGAGAGAAATGAGAGGAAACAGGAGGCAGAAGAGAATAGGATCAAGGAGACTTGTTACGGGTTGGCCAGGAAACGAAAGGCTTTTGGTTTAGAGATAAGGAGGAAGAAAGCCCAGATACCATGTTGACGTGCATCAGAAATGTCTACCTAGATAGTGTCAGAGAGCTCCTACAGCAAGGTATTTGTTTTGGCTTTGAAGGTGTTGGGCAGGGGAAGAATGGCCCAGCGGCTCTGGCACTGGATTATTTGCATCTAGGCTGGGGATGGCATCTTGTCAGTTCCCCTGCCCAAGGTGTGTTTTATCTGACCCCATTCCCTTGTCTGTATTTCAGGATGCCTTCATGGCATTCCACCTTGACAAGGTTCTGGTGAGAAAGTACATGAGATCGCTGCTGATTGGGGAACTGGCACCGGATCAACCCAGCTCTGAGCCCAGCAAAAATGTGAGTGTCGTAAAAGCTGGACATTGGGATGGGATTGTGGCAGCAAGGGGGATGTGTTGATATCTCTCCTTGGTGACCAGAACTCTCAGTAAATGGTAAAGCACATTGCATCTTGGACGCATGCCTGTTTGAAACTTCCTGTTGGTGTCACGGCAATACCAGCCTGGGAAAACAGGGCCTATTGATCACAGGTTCCCTCATGTGTTACTACAGAACGTGTGGGTTGGGGAGCTGAATGTGTTAGCTGCAGGCTCCCCTCAGTCATAGACTCAGACATGAAAGTGACAGGGGTCAGATCCAGTCAGCCATAGGCTCTCCCCATGTCACAGAGACCTTTCACCCACCCAAGAGTCACAGCAAGTCAGCTGCACACTTCCCCTGATATCATAGCTGCTAACCTCTTAGAGGACCCCAGCTTTCCACCACTGTAGCATTGACCCCCTCCCCCCCTCTGGAGCTCCCAGGACTTCCAAGGCTGCTGGCTGCTGTCCTGCACACCCAGGGCAGAGTGCTGGAAGTGCGTCTTTCTGCAGGAGTTGCTGGTCGAAGACTTCCGGGAGCTGCGCACCACTGTCGAGCGGATGGGACTCCTTCAGCCCAACCACCTCTTCTTCTTCCTGCTTCTCTTGCACATCCTGATGCTGGATGCTGCCGCCTGGCTCACCATCTGGTACTTTGGGTCGTCCTTGCTGCCTTTCCTCTTCTCTGCATTGCTGTTGGGCACCGTCCAGGTATACTGCGCAGGGGCCATCTTGTTCTTCCACAGACTCAGGGCCAGTGTTGTATCCCCAGGTGCTTCTGTCAGTACCCTCAAGACTCTTTTATTCGACGATCTAAGATCATTTTGAAAATGATTCCACAAGGCAGGGCGGGGGGAGCTGAAAACATTTGTAGATGGGGCGGACTGGCCTGGTGGGATACCGGGAATTTCCCGGTGGGCTGTCGTCCGAAGGGCTGGCTGGCGGCTGCTGGAGGAGGAGGATAAACCCGGCAAGCCGCTCCTGGGAGCAAGGCAGGTTCTAGGCACCAGTGAAGGAAGCACGTGCTTGGAGCGGCAAGTTTTCAGGGGCAGCATTCCGGCCTGCAGGAGGAGCAGGCGGGAAGCCCTGCGGAGGCAGCCCCAAGCTGGGAGCCCTGCACCC
>CM057848.1:111181811-111204187 GCA_030068395.1 Apalone spinifera
TTTAACTGACTTGCTGTGGATGAACCTGCCTTCCCGTTGTCCTCACGTGGGGAGACCCTGGCGCTCTCCAAGGAGATGAAAATACCCCAGGGTTTGGGCTCCCCCTGGAGCGCACGCCCCACCCCCCTGCAAGCCGTGCAAGCTGCATTTGTGCACGCACCCTCCCCAGACAAAAAACGGGGAGGTCCCAAAAATGTTTTGCTTGGGGCGGCAAAAAACCTAGAGCCGGCCCTGGAAGCAGGGAAAGGGGGTGGGGCACGCAGGGGTGATGTCATGGGGAGGGCCGTTCTCAACCCATTTCCCGGGCCTATTTTGTTTGCCAGTCCGCCCCTGTTTGTAGTCTCTTCCAGCAGGAGGCACTGTGATGAACAGTGTCAGAGTTCTGCATGTGGAGAGCTCACAGCTTCTTCATTCCTTGCCTGTCTTAACTGGAGGGTCTGTAGAGGAGGAGCAGTGCTTGTGGGAGGCTCCCAGCTTTCTTAGACCCAGCCTCTCTTAGGAGGAGGTGCTTTTGGAAGTAAACCAGAAGCTCTGAATGTGGCAGGATCACAAGAATTCCTGTCTCTTCCCTTCTATCCAAGGGTGAGGTTAAAGCGGGGGGAGATGCAGCCCCTTGACACAGGCTTTTGGAGTGAGTAGTTAGAAGGGGTATCCCATGTATCTCGTCCCCATAGTCTGCTCAAGCACTTCCTTCATCCTGGTCTTGCTGTAGGGACAACAAGGCTGTACTTCTCTGCTCTATTTTGGATGAACTTTGAGAGACACTAACAGTGGTCACACATTCCTTGTGTTCCCATGGGAACGCGGCCTACAGGACATAGCAGCTCTGAAAGCCCCATCTGTTTCTCCTTTGCCCAGGTGGTCCCTCTGGAATTACAGAGGCTACTTTGTTACAGTGCTCCGACTAGCCTGCAGAGAATAAATGTCCCGATTCTTACTTCCATAGCCTTTTCTTCGTGGGCTCCCTTCCCCACGAAAACAACTCCCCAGTGCTCTGTAACTTCCCTCGGTCGGGAGGGGATCTGGAGTCTTGTGGCTGTGCAGTGAAGGACTGATGTTTGGGATCGTGTGTGCAGCATGGCAATGTCTCCTTGTGACCAGTACAGGATGCTCTCACCTGCTTGAGATGAACCGTCAGGAGAGCAGGAATGTTGTCCCTACCGCTGCAGGTGGAGAATGAACTCTGTTACAGAAACTCACCGAGTTCAGGTTGTTGACTCTCTGACCCCTTTTGTCTTCCAGGCCCAGGCTGGGTGGCTCCAGCATGACTTTGGGCACCTTTCAGTGTTCAGCAAATCCAAATGGAACCACTTGGTTCACAAGTTTGTGATTGGCCATCTGAAGGTAAGTGTTCAGTGCTGAGAGCAATGGCCAGAGTTTTCACAGGGAGTCCTGCAGGTTCAAGAAGCACCTCATTCCCTGAACACGACAGGGAGGGGAATGTGGTGCAGCTCTTGGAAAAGGCCAAAGGGTACATGAATAGTGGAGGAGTTGACTTGTATTTGGCAGCATTGAAGGTTTGATCTTGTTTGTTCCTGCAGGGTGCACCAGCAAGCTGGTGGAATCATCTTCACTTCCAGCACCATGCCAAACCCAACTGCTTCCGCAAGGACCCTGATGTTAACATGCACCCCTTGTTTTTTGCTTTGGGAAAGACGTTGTCTGTGGAGGTGAGTCTGAGGGATGTCTGGGGCAGGTTGCGTCACTGGAAGGATGCTGCAGTAAAAGGATCCAAAATCAGGCAGCAGTATCAGTAGGGGAGAACACTGACTATTAAGCACAGCTGCAGAACAGCTGGGCTGCCCCTGCATTTCAGGCATTCTGGGGCGGAGTCGGGAGGGACAGACTTCTTGCTCAAAATCCAATTTCTTGTGAGAGAGAAGAAGAGGGAGTGAGAACTGATGGAGAGGCAGTCGCCTCCCTGTAACGAGAGTTGCAACCAGCTTCCATAATTTTTTTATTCTGATATAACCTTGATTTGAAATTTTCAGGCGAAAACAGTTTTCCCAAATTTACTCAGGAGACCAAAGAGAAAATCCATTAAACTGCTTTTGAATCAGTATAAAAATTACTCTCCTTTGAAATGTTGTATTATATTTAACATTGCTTTGTCTTGCCCTCCAAATAGCTTGTTATAACTTCGTTCAACTTTCTATAGTTACACTTCATTAAAAGTTGCTCTTTTTTTTTTTTTGCTGTGATTTAGACTGTGTTAAAGATTGCTCCATGAAGATGAGTCAGTAATCATTTTCTCAGCTGGAGGAGGGCTGTGATGAGATACAGATCTGGATACAAGTTGCTTGTTTTGTTAATTTCAGATTAGGGTGGCTAATTTTAGTGCTCCAGCGAGTGAAGCACCAGCTAGCAACAAGAGTGATTCAAGCATCCTATGTTGTAGTTCAGCCAAAACATTAGCTAATTCAGTGCTGCACCCATAGGCCCACTGAAATCAATGGGGATCTGTGAGTAGGTTTCAGTGAGATTTGGAATGGGTCCCAGCAAGAGTGCAGATGCATCCCTGGTGTAACACTTCTAGAAACGGTTTTGGCATTTGGGTTTTTAAAACATGAATATAGTTACTGGCTCAGACTTTTCCTTGGAACTGAGGAGTTGTTGATATAGTCAATGCAGGGAAGCAGTAGATATGATATGTCTGGACTTTAGTAAAGTTTTTAACACAGTTCCAGTATGATATTTTCGTAAGAAAACTATGGAAATATGGTCCTGATGAAGTTACTATAAAATGGATGCAGAGCTGATTAATAGAACAGTTTCAGAAATAGTTAGCAATGGGTCACTATTAACCTAATAGGGCATATCCAATAGGGTCTGCAAGGGTCTGTATTGGCACTGTTTAGTATTTTTATTAGTGTCTGGGATAATGGAGTGGAGAGTATGCTTATACAATTTGTGGATGACACATGGCTGGGAGTAGTTGCAAGCTTTTTGGAGGGCAGGGTTTGAATTCAAAGTGATCTATTGGAGAAATGAGCTGAAATCAGTAAGATGAAATTCAATAAAGACAAGTGCAAAGTAGTACACTTAGGATGAAGAATTAAATGCACAAATTCAAAATGAGGAATAAGTTGGTAGGCAGCAGTACTGGAGAGAAGGATCTGGAGATTATAATGGATCACAAATTGAATATGAGTCAACAGTGTGGCACTGTAGAGAAAAAGGCAGATAACATTTTGGGATGTATTAACAGGAGAGTCATAGGCAAGACTTGGGAGGTAAGTCTTCCACTCTGCTCGGTGAGGCTTCAGTTGGAGTATTATGTCGTACTTTAGGCACCACAGTTTAAGAAATATGTTGGAGAGAGTCCAGAAGAGAGCAACAAAAATTACATGAGGTTTAAAAAAATCTTCCCAGTGAAGAAAGATTAAAAATACCCTTTGCCCGTGAAGTATAAAGGCACGAAGGCTGAGGGAGAACATAACAGGCTTCAAATGTTAAGAGCTGTTATAAAGAAGATCGTAATTAGTTCTCCTTGCCCTCCAAGGGTAGGACAAGAAGCGTACATTTACACAGCAGGGTTAAAGTTGGAATAAGCTACGCAACTTCAACTACTTCAGTTGCGTAGCTTAAGTCGAAATAGCTTATTTCGGCTTTAGGTGCTGTTTACGCAGCAGGATGTTGAAGGACAAACACTCTTCCTTCAGCTCCCTTACTCCTCGTAAAATGAGGGTTACCATGAGTTGGAGTAAGAAGTCCTCCTGCTCAACATTGTTTCAAAATAAAAGCTTGTAGTGTAGACGTGCTCTTTGTTATTTCGGAATAATGTCAGTTATTCTGAAACAGTGCTGCTGTGTAGACATAACCGAAGTGATCAGCTTAGTTTGCAGCAAGGCAGAAAACCTTTATAGTTAGCATTGGAACAGATTACCTCAGGAGGCTGTAGAATCCCCATCAGGGGAGATTTTTCAGAACAGGTTAGGCAATCCCCTGTCGGGGTGTCAAGCTACTATGTGGTCCTGCATTAGCATCGGGTTCTGGACTAGATGACTTCTCCAAGTTACTTCCAGCCTTAGGTTTCTCTGATTCTGTGACTCTGTTTATGAGGAGCTAGCAGGGTAGTCTGAGGATGGCAGTATATGGTCTCACTTATCTACACTGAAAATCAAGTGTTTCCAAGATAGGAAAATCTATTTATCCTTGTTTCCATGGAGATACTTGCATGGAATGTAGATGGTTATCTATCTCTGCTTGGGAGGTTAATCTGATGTGGGTGGAGGTTCTAAACACTGCTATGTGTATTAATAGCATCATGTTTTATTTTGGTTTTTGTATTTTTGCATAGCATACACATTGTGCTTTGTACCATGTGCATTTTCCCAGTGCTAGGAACTGTATTAAACAGCTAGAAGGCAACCTGATGGGGTATTGCCAGCTTCTGCTAGCAATAGCAAGTTATAGTGTAGAGTAAAGCCCTAATCCAGCATGTACTTAACTTTAAGCACATGACTAGTCCCATTGGGCTTCAAAGAGACTACTGACATGAGTATTGTTGGTGATGAAGATGAGTCCATCCCAGATCCAAGATCCTCCTGATCCCTGGTTTATTCCAGAGCATTACAGAAGGCAAAATTCAGCTACAGGTCTGTCTATTGGCCTATGTGTATCACCCAGGTGATAAGCACTCTCTCATGCCCATGTGGTGGGACCTTTTGTGCATGCCAGAGTAGAGGGAGCTTTCTGGATTAGAATCATCCACATGGAGCCAGATCACCTGTTCCTTCTCTACAAAGGTGACAGCTCTAATCTGGGCCTGCTTGCAGATGTGCTTCATTAACTTAGAGAGACAAGGAGGCTGAGGTAATACCTTTTACTGGACTAACTTCTATTGTTGAAAGAGGGAAGCTTTTGAGCCACTCCAGAGCTCTTCTTCAGGTCCCTCACGGTAACTCAGAAACATGCCTTTTTCACCAACAGAAGCTAGTCCACTAAAAGATAGTATCTCACCCATCTTGTCTCTCTAACATTTTGGGACCATCATGGCTGCAACAACATCACAAACATTAATAACTGAGTACACATCAAAGCATTCCTATTTTCTGAGGCCCAGTGACTGAGTTGAAGGATATGGATTGGGTGGTGATCAAAACCCTAGAGAGGTTTGGGTGTGTGTTGTCTTCCATCTTCGCAATCTCCTTCCTTTGGTTAACAGGCTGGTGTGAGTTAATCCTGAGAGCACAGAGAAACCTGTGCACATGGCTTGCTGTTGGGTGTATTACTTGCCAATGAGAAGCACAGTGAAGAAAGTCATTCAAATACTTCTCTGATGGACTGTATTTTCTAATGGACAACGTACCCTAAATTCTCAATTACTGAGGGTCAATCTTCACTCATTGATATAGTTGCTTTCTGCCGCCAACTCTTTGTATGTCTTTTCATTAATAATGTAGCCAAATAGTTAGGTGCCAATATCCAAAGTGCATTATAAAGTATATTCACCTATATTTGGCTCATTGTTGATTATGTACTATAAGTATAATGTGATTTTTTTTAAAAACAAACTTGGTGGATACTATCTAAGCACAATACCCAGATGTACCAATTCTCTTTTCTTAAGCTGTGTATTATGTACCTTTCTAACATTAGCTTTGATAAAATTTGGTAGTGAATGCCATCATGTCTGTGGGGGTCTTATCAGCTCTTTAGTCTCTAGAGAACACTTTTGATAAGACAAAACCCTGGAATTGGTCAGAATAATAAATAGGATTACATTTGTGATGTGGCTTCAATGCCCCTTGCTGCGGTAGAGCTTGTTGTACATGCTAGCATTCACATTTCAAGGGCCTAGACCAGTGTTTCTCAATCAGTGGTACGAGTACCCTTAGGAGCAGGGGCGGCCCGTGAGCCTAGGCAGACTAGGCAGTTGCCTAGAGCACCGCTGGCCCGGGTGCCCTATGATGATGTCACAGCTGTTGATGGCCGAGCAGACGGGGGCGCCGATCGCGCCTTCCACCTAGGGCGCCAGCTGCCCAGCCAGCCTCGGGGCGCTCCCGCTTAGGAGCATTCGAGAGAAGTCTGGGGGGTACATCAACACAATTGAAATTTGGAAAAAACTGAATTTTTGTTTTAAGTTTTACAGGGCTTTATTGTTTTTGTACTTTTTACACCCAAAAATTTCACCACCTGCCCAGCTATGATTACATTGATTAAACAAATGTGTTGCAATGGAAGAAAAAAATGTGAGACTGAAAAATGTAGGTATTGGGGGGTACTTTTTTTTTTTTAAAAGAGGGTACTTTTTTTGGGAGGGAAGGGGTACTTTATAAAAAAAGGTTGAGAAACACTGACCTAGACTAGCCAGTTGTAAGTCAGAGGCAGGGTGGGGAATGGCCTCTCTAGAAAATATAACAAATATAAAATAGGGTCATGTGGTGCTGAGAGAGATATTGGCATGAAGAGACAACTGATGGGACCTCATGTGGCTTCTCTCTGGGAGATCTGTACATGGTCATTTTTTCTGATAGAGTTGGTAGGGGATTTGTGAATCTCTCTCCCTCTTTCAGGGAGAGCAATGGAAGTACTTGTATAAGTGTCTCTGTAGTCCAGATAACCTGCTGTATTCTCTTTTCCCTTCACAGCTTGGAGTGAAGAAGAAGAAGTTTATGCCTTACAATCACCAGCACAAATATTTCTTTATAAGTGAGTATTTCCACTCTTGGGCAGTACCAGTACCAGAATCCTCCAATTAATGCTTCTTGTTTCCACATTCTGTTTTTTCCTCTTCCCTAGTTGGCCCCCCGGCCTTGGTGCCCCTCTACTTCCAGTGGTACATATTCTACTTCGCAGTGCAGCGTAGACAGTGGGCGGTGAGTATCTCCCGCTTTGCAAGACCTGGTGGTATCTCCCTCTAGTTTTCTGGATAATGTTTGGTGTGAGGAGTTGGCACTGAAATATCAGAGGGAAGGACCTGAGCCTGTAGTGGCTGGTCACCATGTTCCTCTGTGACACAATGGCCAGGTGTTTGAGTGGTGTCAAATCCTTTGAGGTTGGGTGTCTGCCACCTAATGCATGTGGTTTTGGTCCGCGTGGGACCAGCTCTCACTCTGGTAACAAAGGCAACTGTCAGGTCTCTGCTGCTGTGCAGGAATGGCAGTCAGCCAGCAAGGGTCTTTGGGTCTGTCTTCTGAAATTGTGGGGCTGGAGTAGCTCTGTGGTGCCTGATCATCAGATGGCACGTTGCTGGCTTGGGCCAGGAAGGATGACAGTGCTTACCCTTCTGTGGCTGCCTGAGGAGGAAAACCATCGAAAGTTGAGGGGAATGGGAAGGAACACAGTAGAAATGAGAGGGGCTGATAATAGGATTCAGTGCCTTGTCTGCCTAGGACAAGTACATTACAAAAAAAAGTAGATTTTCTCCTGGGGGGGGAGGGGAAGGCCCCTTTCTCCTACTTCTCCCATCCAGTTTTGGTGGCGGAGCCTCCAAACTCCTGCTCTACAGCCCAGCATGAGAGAGCACCCACAGCAGTGTCAGGTTCCTGGGAGCCTCATCTGCCACTTCTCCCTGCCTGCAGAAGCTTTATTATCTCCCCTTTGCACTGTTCGGCCTTCCCTATGGCCTAGAGCCCAGACCTCCAGAGTGGACTGGACCAGAGAGAATATGGGGGATTCAGGGGAGGAGCATGGTGGGGAGTATGCTGGGACAAAGGGGAGTTATGAGGGTTGGGAGGCAAATGCAGAAAAGGAAGAGCTCTAACCTGAGATTTAGGTGCAAGGTGGATCTGATTCTTGACTGAGCAGAAAAGTAGCTGAGAGAGGATGAAAGCAGGAAAGAGAATAAGTACCAGAGAAAAGCCTGCTGGAAAGGGAAGAAGAACAAGGAACGGTGGGAGAGAAATGAGGCAGAATAAGGCTGTCTCTAGCAGCAGCTGCTTTTCCCCTTCCACCTCCAGAGTCTCTCCTTTTTACCCTCACTGCCCATTCTGGCTTCAGAGGTGAACCAGATATGACCCTTCAGCGTGTGCCGCCTTTTGGCCCATGACCCGATCAAGCTGATTATGTGCTGGAGAGTGGAGGGAAGCTAAATCCTATGGGCAGTAAGGACAGGGGGGCGGGTGTCTTCAGGGCTGTATTTCAGATGGTGCGTGTTGTGGGGGGCAGAACGGGGAGACTGGGGATTACAGTGCTGATTTCTGGGGCTGCCAGTGCAGGTTTCTCTTTGTCTCCTCTCTGGCAGGACCTGGCCTGGATGCTGACCTTCTACATCCGATTCTTCCTCACCTACATGCCATTACTGGGGGTGAAAGGGCTCCTGGGGCTCTTTCTTCTGGTCAGGTATCACTCTCCATACAGCCCCCAGTGGCTACTCCAGCTCATAGCTGTTATCAGTCCCTCTGCTCTGCCCATCCCTTGTCCTCCTGCCCATTGTGACTTCCCAGGGAGACCATCACGGGTGTGGGCCTATGGCTGTCCTTTTGGTGGGAGTCTATGGGAGGGGTTTAAAAGCAGTGACTACTTCGGCCCAGTCCGTGGATTTGTTCCTGGGCTGTCACAGCTTAGTGGGGCATGTGGGGAGTGACTGTTTTGTGTGGGTTTGTCACACAGGTTCTTCGAGAGTAACTGGTTTGTTTGGGTGACACAAATGAACCACATCCCCATGCACATCGATTATGATAAGAACGTGGACTGGTTCTCTACCCAGGTATGATCCTTTCCTTCCCTGGCAGCTGAGGGTGTGTGGGTGTAAACTCAAGATTAGGTGGCACTTTGCCCTAGGCGCTAGGGGTCAGAAGGGAGCCCATCGGGTATAATAGGGTTCAGTAGGAAAAGGCCCTGTGATCACCCTGGAATCTGTGGTAATGGGATGGGAGCCTGCACTCAGAAGGGCTGACATGGTTACTGCAGGGTGATCTGGAGTGAAAGAGGCTGCTATGCCCTTCTTGCTTCTTGTGCCTGGATCCTGTGTGAGGAGGTCTCACAGAGGAGATTTGCGACAGATTTGGCCTAATCCTGTGGTGAGACCAGTTCAGTATTGGTTCGGACTGTGATCCCATATCCCAGCATGCCGTTCTCACCCTGGCCTGGCCCCACTGTCCGCAGGAGCGAGAGCTCCCCATCCTCAGCTGAATCTGTTCCAGCGAGAGCAGAGTGAGCATGAGGAGGAGGTACCAGGTTGTCCTACTGTTCAGGCAAATGAGAAAGGAGCTTTCACGGAACCACACTCACTGTTCCTCTTTTTCCTCAGCTCCAGGCAACGTGTAATGTTCACCAGTCTCTGTTCAATGACTGGTTTAGTGGGCACCTGAACTTCCAGATCGAACATCAGTGAGTATAGGTACCGGGGTGAAGGAACATCGTCACTATGGGGAGGGCAAAGGATCCAGTGGGGCATCAGTAAAGACAGGCACAAAGGACAGGAAATCTATGGGACACCAGGCATGGAGGAGGAGAGGGAACTGTACTGGGCACCAGATGGGCAGGAATATTCTGAGGCTCCAGTGACTACATTCATTGAGGGAGACAGAGCAGGAGCGGTGTGGGGGAACTGTGAGTACAGGCCCTGATTAGCGTGAGAAAGGAATGCTATAGAACACTAAGTGATCCCAGAGCCAAGGTGGGAATAATGCATCTGTGAGGTTTGTTCCTTGTGGGAAGGCAGGAAGCCTGTGAAGCACTGAGCGAGAGGCCAGCTCCCTTGCAATGTAAATGGTGGAGTCTGCAACTTGAACTCTTTAACCCCGATTTGAGGACTTCACTAACTGAGCCAGAAGTTAGGGGTCTATTACAGAGGTGGGTGGGTGAGGTTCTGTGACCTGCAGTGTACATGCAGGAAGTCAGACTAGATGATCCTGACGGTCCTTTCTGCCTTAAAGTTTATGAGATCTCACTAAGACTGCTCCCTTCTATCCCCACAGCCTTTTCCCCACAATGCCTCGACACAACTACTGGAAGGTGGCCCCCCTGGTGAAGTCCCTGTGTGCCAAGCACGGCATTGAATACCAGTCCAAGCCCCTGTTCGCTGCCTTTGCAGACATTGTGCAGTATGTATCAGTCAATGTAAAAATGTTGGGTAGTAGCCCTTGACAAGATGGGGACACCGAGCCTTGTGGGAAGAGAGTGGCCATTGTGGGAAAGCAAGTCTGCTAGCGATGTGGGGTGGAAGGGCTACCGGTGCACAGAAGAGAGGCAGTAGAAATAGAATTGAGTGGTTCAGGGGGCTGAGAATGGGATATGGAGCCATTTATATCTCACCACTGGTTTGAATCAGATGCGGTTAGCTAGTGTGGACATTCTACTGGAGAACCCTCCACCAGCGGCCTCTTCTCCCAGCTTAGGTGCCTCCCCTATCATCACTCTGCTATTATGCCAGCCTGGGGGTCTGCTAGACAGGTCTGTCCCAAGCCTCATTCATTCCTTCTTTCTCTTTTTGTAGTTCTTATTTGCAGACTTGAAACCTTGCCTGACCATGTCTTCTCCTTTGCTTGCCTCCTTCCTTTTTATCTCTTGGTGGGTTGTTTGCTTTAACCCTCGGCTCATACAGCAGTTCCTTATGACTCCATAGTGACTTGTCCTATGCCTGTCCCAGGATCTGTTGCCTGAAGTCACTGTGTCTTTGAGGGCCTTCCTGATATGTTCCATGCGAGAGACTTGAATATTACACGACATTTCATTCCCCCAGCCCTCAAATGTGCTGTCTTGATCTTTAATTTCACTGTGCCGCCATATTTCATCATTTTGTTGCTAAACTAATCAGACTCCCTCTCTTTGTCCTGCAGCTCTTTGAAGGATTCTGGGGAGCTCTGGTTGGATGCCTATCTACATAAATAAGCAGCAGCAGCTCCACATAGAGGTATTCCCCTCCCTTGCTGCCTCCCAGAAGACACAGCACCGAGGGCAGAGAGCTGGCTAAGCCAGAGGTGTGGAGCTGGGGAAGCTTAATTCCAGTAATGAGCGTGGGGTTTTTAAGATGTTTGTTCTTAGTCCTTCTCCTACTCCTCCTCTTTTGGCACTGAACAACAGAGAGGATGCGAAGGGAGGAGACCACCTGCCTGGAAAGAGGAGCCTGTGGGTCTGGGAATTAACACCCTTCTGTCTGATGACATTTAATTTGCTGTGTCTGTAGGAAAGAAACCTTTTATCTAACATAGATATTTCTGAGATGCCTGGCACCTTGGTATCTAACCCCTGCCCTGCTATGGCCCCATGTACACGAATCGAGGAAGCTGGCACAATCTGAGGTTGATGAAGATAGGAGTTGGGTGTGGGGAAGAGGGAGAAATGCAAGTGTGGGGAAGAGAACTGTGTGAGGGCTGTGTTGTTAAGCATCATTATGCATTTAAGAATGGCAGCCCCAGTGCAAATCTTGGAGAAGCAGGGCAGAGAAGAGAAGTCAAACCACTGGGCAGGGGCTTAGACTGCTTTGTTGGGATGAGTGTGAGGAGAAAGAGACCAAACCTCAGCGCAGGCACAGATGGGATGCCAGAGCTGTTCCGTAGATGCAGGGTACTTGGCATTCTGTGCCAAATGGGAGTGCTGGTATATACATGCCTTGAGTGGGGTTTTTTGGTCAAGGTAGGAGGATGAACCCCTGGATTCCTGAGTAAATGATCATATTGCAACTTCCGCTGGAGATGGCTTGAGTAGCCTCCACAGCGCCATACTCCTAAAAGTAAAAGAGTTGATGGGCCAGTTACTGATACTCTTAAAAGGTTGACGTTAGTGCAGATGGAGCCTCTAGTCCACCAGATGAGCCCTTAACAGTTTAGGAAGAAAAAGACTGTATAACTAATCCATGGACCCGTGGGAGTGAACACTCGTTACACCGCACCCTGTGGCTACTGAGGCGTTTGTGTATAGGGAGAGAACTCAGGGTTTTCTACATCTAAAGCACAGGATGCTCTCATGTGACCTACAGGCATTAGTGTTGAGGCTACCACTTGGACATGTGTAATATAGCAGCCAGCAGAGGGCAGTGAAGGCATGCATTATATGCACACAAACACAGGCCAAATATGTTGTTTCTCTGGTTCTCTATGGGTATGTGTGTCTACACTGCAATAAAAAGCCCACAGCACTCAGTCAGCTGGCTTGGGTGTGGAGCGCTTGGCTTGTAGGGCTAAAAATAGCCATGTAGTTGTTTGGGCTCAGGCAAGAGCCCAGGCTCCAATGCCCTGGGTCTTTGACTGCTGTGTAGACACCCTGAAAAGAAATGTGCCTCCGAGACATGCTCTGAAAGGGCATGTGCTTCACTGTAACACTGTCAGAATATTAATTAGCCTTAACAGTGTTTGCTGACACTACCTACAAGGCCTAACACCTCAACTGCCAAAATACATGTAGCACCTCACGTGACCTTTCTAACGGCTGCAGTTTGATCACTTGCTCCCTCCCTGCCCCCATCACTTCTTTGTGTTTGTGTCACCCCTCTCCAGGGGTCCAACCTCTTTCCTTCTCTCTTTGAGGTTCTTAAATGGACAAGTGTGACTGAGGACACTCCCCATCTTTCCTGCCTTGCCCTCCCTCTGTGGTACCTACTGCAGCCAGCCAACAGATTTTCCCAGTGAAAGTAAGAGGTGATTCAGTCTACCCCACAGACTTTGGCTGGCACAGCTGTGTCAGGGTGAGAAGGGGTGTGATCTCTGACCTGCACAACTGGGCCAGCAAAAGTCTCTAGGGCAGACACAGCTACACCAGTGAACTGGGCTTTCCTTGGCTAGCTGGTTTTTCCTGGGATAGATGGGAGGGGCTGGAATAAGCTATGCCATTACAAAGCACAGGTTTTTTTGGTATAGCTGTATCTTCACATGGCAAGCTTTGCCAGGAGGGTATACCGCTGTGTGTCATGCCAGCAAAGAGCTCCTCGTGCAGACGTGGCCATAGTATCTAAAGGGGATTGGGAAAAAAATCTAACTTTCGCTCTCTGGCCTGGGAAGAGGACAATGTCACCTCGCCTTTGAATTCATTTTTGTTTAATGGAATTAATTAAATTGCCATTAAATCATAAATTTGAAACATTGAATAAAGAGTGGAAATTAAATGAAATCCTTTGGGCTCTTATGGTTGTTTTCCTCTGTTCTGTCCTTTTTCTTTTCCATCATTGCCTTCCATGTGGGGGATTAGAAAGAAACCTCCCTGTTTTTCCCTCATCCCTTCCAACATAAGGGTAAATCCAGTGGAGCCTACAGTCACCACAGGCCCTGAGGCAAGGTATGGGGGGGCCCTCAGGCAGTCAGCCCGTAGCGCTGCCCAGACTGCAGTGCTCCCTCAGTGCCGCATGGAGCAGAGCTCTGGCAGCAATTCAAAGGGATCCAGGCTATGGCTGCTGCCACTGTGAGCTCCGGGCCCCTTCAATTCTCAGGGCTTTGGGGCAACTGCTCCCTTTGTCCCTCCACCCCCGTCGGTGGTCCTGGGTTAATCTCATCTGTGCAGGAGACGTGGCTTTCTTGGGACTGGTTTACAACTGTGGAGTGGGCTCCTACAGGAGCTAAGGGTCATCATCCCTAACCTTACTACCCTCTGCTCCAAGTTCAAGTTGCACTTCTTCACTCTTGCCCTCACCAGCATAAACACAGAGCTTGACAGAATTCTATTTCCAGTCTGGGTGCTGTCCAGAACTTATCAGAACTCTGTATTTTCTCCCTCTGTCGCCCTGAAAGAGAGATACACAGAACAGTGACTCTGTGGTTCAACTCTGCAGGACGTACAACATGTACTGAAGTAGCAGGCAGAGGTGGAAAAACTGAGCGGAAGCTTTGAAGTGCAAAACTAAAAGGGAGACTGAGTCAAGGCAGGAAATGTTGCACGGGCTGACTCTGCTCCAGTTCACCCAGTTGTGGGATGATCTTAGAGCCGAAATAAAGTCTCATAATCTTAACTTTCTATAGCAGCTTTCATCATTCCAGGCTGTTCAGATACCATAAAAGCAAGTAATGTTGAGACTTTCCGAATAACTTCCAACAGAGCCTCAGGCTTTGTCTACACTGAACAGTTCAAAGTGCAGCCACGGCAGCACTTAAAACTGAAAGTGTGGCCACCACACAAGCACTGGGAGAGAGCTCTGCTAGCGCTCTGTGTAAACCATCTCTGCGAGGGGAGGAGCTAACAGTGCTGAGAGCCTGGTTCACACTTGTGGCTTTACAGCATTGTAACTTGCTGCACATGGAGGGGGTGTTTTTTCACATAAAAGAAAGTTCTTCTTCACACAGCATGTAGTCAGCCTGTGGAACTCCTTGCCAGAGGAGGCTGTGAAGGCTAGAACTATAACAGAGTTTAAAGAGAAGCTAGATAATTTCATGGAGGTTAGGTCCATAAAAGGCTATTAAGGGGAGAGAAATGGTGTCCTTGGCCTCTGTTTGTCAGAGGCTGGAGAGGGATGGCAGGAGACAAATCGCTTGATCACTGTCTTCGGTCCACCCTCACCAGGGCACCTGGTGCTGGCCACTGTCGGCAGACAGGCTACTGGGCTAGATGGACCTTTGGTCTGACCCAGTACGGCCGTTCTTATGTCCCTGAACCAGAAAGATATGGCGCTTTAGAGAGTCAGTGTAGACTTGGCCTCAGTTTCAAAAGATCTCGTCTAAAATTTTTAACAAAGTATTTTCCTCTTTGTGACACTCCACTGGCTCTTTCATGCCTTTAAAGATGCCTGGGACGTGTTATCCTGGCGTGCCATACATTCCAGAAGAGTCCTAGAATCATTGACCTCCCAGAATTATTGCATTGTTGCTGGTCTCAGGTTATAAGACACAGAGTGGGTGAGGTAATATCTTTTACTGGGCCAACATCTGCTGGGGAAAGAGACAAACTTTCAATATGCACTGAGCTCTTTTTCAGGTCACCCCAGCCCTCAAGAAGATCACTGTGTAGCTTGAAAGCGTCTCTTTCACCAATAACAGATATTATTTTTGCCTTGTCTGTTGCAGAATAAACTTAAAAAACAACGAATAGTCTAGCAGCACCTTAAAGACTGACAAAACATGTAGGTGCTATGAGACTATTTGTTGTTTTTTTTAAGTTTTCCCATTTATAGACTAACTTGGCTACTCCTCTGAAGTTTTTGTTCCAGAATAATGCATTCTGGAACTTTTCTAGTGCATCCACAAGAGCCATTAAATTTTCAAGGGCAGAAACTTCCATTCATACAGAACTGCCACAAGATTTATTCTATACATACTGGAAATGGTTCAAAAATAAGTTAACATGTATTCACTTGATTGCCCAGACAGCGCAAATGAGTATTTAGTACTCTTTTCAGCTGTGCAGGTCATCTGTAACATAATTAATGTAGCCTTAAATGAATGACATGAAATGACCACAGAGTGGTAACAGAAAGGTGAGGAATCTGGAAGCCTTACAGAATATTTAAGAAACACTGATGGATGCTTAGAGGGTCAGAGCTTTGTTCATAAAAGCAGCAATCAATGCCCAGTACAAAGCATGCTTTTGCAAATATGAGAGAAGACTTCCTAAAACATTCTGACCATAATTAAGTGGGAGGGATAAGATCATGGATGAATGCACTGAAACAACCCTTTACTGGAAGAGTGAATAGCTTAGGAGCCTTTCACATTTGCATCACCATGTCTGAATCAGTTCAGATCAACAGGGAATGAAAGTTGTTACAAGGAAGTATTTTGTACTTAATGCATATTTGATGTTCATACAAATCTATTCATTCAAAAAGGTGTCTTAAGTGCCAGCCTACAATGCAAACATGGGTTGGTGGAACTACATCACTTGTGGGTGTGGAAAATCCACTCTCCTGAGTGATGCAGTTATACTGACCTAAGGCCTCTTGTAGACAGCTTCTCCCATTGACATAGCTGACACCTGGGGATGTTGGGGTACCTATGCTGATGGACAAGCTCTCCTGTCAGCATAAGTGGTGTCTTCACGCAGTGCTACAGCCTAGATGAGGGAGGGACGACTAAGAAGGCTAATGGAAAGTAGAGTGCATGGGGTGGGGGAGATGCTCCAAAGATGGGTGTTAAGCAAGTCTATTTTTATTCAATTTCTCTTTGAGAAGGTTAATGCAGATGACTCCTGCCACTCTTCAAATTAACATAGTTTCACTCTAAGTGCTATGCCAGCTGCTGCTATGGAAAGGCAGGGGAGAGATCAGCGCCTAAGAGGCATTCAAAACCCCCTACACTTTCATTGATGTTCCTGTCTGTTTGTTGTGGAAACTTCTCAGCCTCCCACTGTAGATTAGTGTAGGCTAGACCAGGGCTCAGAGTCTAAACTTTCACTGAGGCTGGAAAGAACTTCAGTGATTGCAGCTTGATTGGGCGATTAGTTTTAAAGGAGATGTGAAATGCTTACACAGCAGTTAGGAAGGGGAAAGGTCTAGGAGCCTGTATAATAACAAAGAAGCACTGTTCTGCAAATGACTATTGTTCATTTAAGAGAACAATTTTCTATAAATAATACTAGACAGTTGATATGCTACTTGTTCTTTCTTCTTACCATGATCAATGCCATCCTTTGGTGTGTTATAGATTCTGCAAAGTTAGATCTGTATTTACTCTATGATAGTTACCGTTGGTGCCATCCATCTGTGATTTTTGGCAGTATCTTCCCTCTCACATGCCTGGTGCTTTGGGGGTGTTTGTCTAATCCTGTAAGAACAATTACTACCAGAGAGATATGAATGTAAATGCCCAAGGAGTGCAAAGAGGGTTTTCTTGGTTGTTTTAGGAACTAGATATTTCTGTTTGTCTTGGGTTTTTTTTTTGGCAGCACTAGGAATGCAGAAATAGTGCGGGCTGCTTGAATCTGCTGGGGTGGTTTGAATAGGAGCAAAGGGTTTGCGGCAGTTTCCCATACATCAGGATAAACCAAACTGAGGTGAGCTGGAATCTGCCAAAGACAAGGCAGGGGAAATGGACTTGTTAGGGATGGGGTCTGTGAGCCCTGATCTACACTAGGGAGTTATTTTGAAATAACCCCCCTTATTTCGAAATAATAAGCAGCACGTCCACACTACCAAGCCTGTTATTTTGAAATAATGGGCTGGTTATTTTGAAATCTGTACTCCTGCTTTCCTCGGGAAATAACACTTATTTCGAAATAGCGGTAGCGTGGACACTCTGCTGCTGCTATTTTGAAATAACTACTCCCCAGAGTCATTTAAAGTAATCCCTCCCCAGTTCTTCCTGGGGCTCTAAGTCGAGGTAGTGCGTCCACATTAACAGAGCCTTCCTCGGACCAAATTCAAAGCTCCCCCCTAGTGTGGACATGTTATATCAGGGGTGGCCAACCAGTTAGACACAAAGAGCCAAAAGAGCTGTGGATAGTAGTGCAAAGAGCCACACACCCCCAGACCTCTCCCATTCTAACCCAATGCCTGGATCTCACCGGAGCTGCCACCGCCACAGCCACGCACTTCTCCCTCCAGGAACTGGCACAAAGTGGGCATGCGGCTGCAAACGAGCCGTATCCCCGAAAGCCGCATTTCTGTGAGCAAAGAGCCACATGTGGCTCAAGAGCCACAGGTTGGACACTCCTGTGCTATACCAATTTTGTTATTTGGGGAGTTATTTTGAATTTAGTTAGTTCAAAATCATTTCCTAGTGTAGACATGCCCTAAGAGGCTAGTTATAGCAAAACAGGGATGGTTGCAGTATGATGGGTCAGAGCACCAGGCCCAGAGGGACTGGAGAAGAGAAAGGAGATGAGAAGCAGGATTGGGGATGCTGGTGAGTACTAAGGGCAGGGCATCGTGATGAAAGTGAAGTGATATCTCCTCAAAGTTAAGAGAAAGCAAATAGAGGCTCCTTGTTAGAAGACAGACAAGGAAGCCCCTCCCCACTCCCATTTTTACATGTGCATTTCCTGTTTGTTTCAGGTTGAATTTTCATCCTGAGACAGGCCCACAAGCAGGACTCAGTCAGAGTTCAGACAAGAGGTCAAAAATTAGGGACCGGAGACAAAAGAGCATTGTCACAAATGGATACATAGGTATTTGTATGCTTGTGAGAGAGTGGTATTTCTCAGTTTTCGGAACTGGCAATGCTGTCATGTTGGGAAACTGCAAAGAGGTCTTACAAAATCCACTCTTTCAGAACAGCACATTCTTCAGAACTACCTGATGTATGTGGCTATATAACCCAGTATATCTGGTCCTGCTTCAGCACAGGGGTCTTGACTAGATAACATCTCAAGTTCCTTTGCAGCCCTACATGTCTATGATTCTGTAACTAACAACAAAGTGGCATGCTTACTGAAATAAAGATGAACACATTCATAGGGCTTGGTGGCCTAAATACCAAACCACAGATGTAATAAATAATGCCAAGAATAAACAAAGAGGAAAAATTAACTAACTTACAGGAACACGCAGCGTTGGCAAGTTACAGCCTGCTATCCCCACTGAGATCTTGCAAGCCCCACAGGGCCATTAACGGATGGTATTGCTGCAGTCAAGAAAGTTAGGAGCACAATGCAAACTTTTAAGAAGTTGCCCACACAGAACATAGATGAAAGCAGATTTTTGGCATTCAACCTGTGCTAAAGTAATCAGCTTGAGTTTCTGCTGTGTCAGGGTAATTTTGAAAAAAAATAATTGTGCCATATAATTCATAGATTACAAAAAAAAACCCCAAACCTTCTATAAAGTCCTCGTTTACTAGAGGGAAACTGAATTAGATCACAGAACAAGATAAAAAAAAACTTGTTCCTTCAGTAGCTTATATAATAAATACAATTACTATTGTACAGAAAGAAGAGATGACTAATTGTGATGACAAAGTAAGCCTAAAAGCAACATGGGACAATTTGGTATGAAATTATAATGTAATTTCCAGCAAAGAGGAAACAGTCAATTATACTGACTGGGATTTCAGGAGTGAAAATGAACCATTCTGGATGGTGGGTAGCCTGGTCAGTCCGTGCAGCATTTGCTTAATATGTTGAACTGAGTGTTTCTCATTTTGTATCTGATTACAGATAGTAATACAGAGAGTGCACTGCTCTTACTAATCAATGATCTCCTCCTGGCAATGGAAAAAGTCCAGAATATCCAGTAATTAGTGCTGGGCACGTTTTTCTCCCTGGAGGAGTCTTCTGTGGGATTTGGCAAATGTATTTTGTCTCTGTTTATTTTGCCCAAAGAAGTAGTGGATTCTTCAGATCAAGACTGGCTGCCTTTCTGGAAAATATGCGTTAGCTAGACACGAATTACTGGATTCAGTATAAGGGTGTTTGGGTGAATGTTAATGGCCTGTTATACAGAAAAGGTCAGACTAGAGGATCTAATGGTCTCTAAGCTGTATGAATAACGTGAGGTTGCTGAAGGAAACAACAACATAGTTTTGGCTGCAATAGGCTAATAACTCTCAACTCTTCTTCTCTTTTTGACCAAATTTGGAAGGACAGTCATTTTAGCTTGCCCAGTGTCTTGCCAAGATTGGTATCTTGGTAGCTACCCAAGGCCATCTCTTCACTAAACGGAAGATTGACGCTGCCGTGATCCATCTTCTGGAGTTCGATTTAGCAACTCTAGTTAAGACTCACTAAAAGCATGTGCTCCCATCGGCCTCCCACTGAGGGGACGGTGGGGAAACTTGAAACAAGCTACATTGACTCCAGCTATGTAATTAATGTAGCTGGAGATACGTATATTGATTCAACCTTCCCCTTTAGCGTAGACCTGGCCTAAGTAAGGCAGAGGTGCCGGAACAATTTGAATACTGGAGGTGCCAAAAGCCACTGAACTAACTTGTGAAACCTGTGTGTGATGGAAACCACTTCAAGCCAGGGGGTGCAGCAGCAACCTAGCTCCAGCTCCTATAACTAATGAGAATGACCTGTAAAAAGGGGTGAATCACTATAGCAAAATTGACAGTGAACACAAAATTACGTAGATAAGTCAAAATTGGATAAGACTATAGGGTATTACAAAAGGATCTAACCAAAGTAAAGGGGGATCTTTCCCATCTCCCGACCATTATAAATTAGGGGTTGGCCTATGCTCTGACAGTGAAGGGTTCATGTTCCTGATGTATTTGGTTATTATACTGCCTAATACAATTGTGACCTTCTAGTTAACCCTATACATGTCTAATCTTCTTTTAAAGTTTACTAAGCTCTTAGCCTCAGTAGTGTGTTCTGGGTTCCACACATTTATTATATTGGGTGTGGGATGGAAAGATTTCCTTTTATCAACTTTAAATCCATCAATTTAATTAAATGTTACCTTGTTCTCTTCTTTATAAGAATAAAGATCTGCCCAAATTACTCTCTGCATACCATCAGTGGCAACTGCTGGGGAGGGACACAAACGGGACACTGGCCATGTGACCATCCCCCCATGTGACTTTTACCCACACCATCCCTAGCCTATGGGAGGGCTGTACTTCTTCCTGCCTTCGCCCCATCCCCACTCCACTCCACACTCAGCCTCTTCCTTCCCTTGTCCCTGCCTGCAATTAATGGATTTTAGGATAATCAAGATTTCTATCATCAATAATTGCTACAGCTGGTCAGAAATCAAAGAGTGATTTCCATTCATTTTTGAAACAGGTCAGTTTTTAAAAGATATTTTGCAGAATTTGTATCAAAATGTTTATTTTAGGTCACTTTCAAAAAAAAAATGAAATGATATCTTTTTTCAAATAAAGGTTTTTTTAAATTGCTTTTGTAAAATAGTGCAGTGTCTAAATGATCTACATTAGAAAGGTAAAAAACAAAACAAGACAAATGAACAGTAGAAAACAAGCCAAACCTGAGCCACTTTCAGCCCGTCACCCAAAATCATGCCAATCCTTCTGGTCCATTCATTACCCCTAATCCACTTTGACTATATTGTCTTCATGAACCATAATGATTACCTAACAAAATAAAACGGATGACGACCAGTCATGAAGATCAGTGATGACTGAATATGGAGAACACCCGTGACAACGATGACTAAACATGAACATGACCTAACCTGAAGAAGTCCAGGGGTATCCGAGACTACATCTTCATTATATGCCATTTTTTGCAGCATATTGTGTATATATAGGGTACCTACAGCCAGACTCCAGGGTAGATTCAAATTGGTGTTCTGCAATGTGATGGAACCATGCTAAGGAAGGGTGCAGTGCCATGTCTGACAATTCAGACATCATCCTGGAAGCTTATACTCAACTGACTAGCTCCTGTGACCTCAAAGTCCCTTTCAGACTGGTAAATTTCCAGGACACAGTTCTCTGTCTTATAAGTGTGACCTATATTTTTTGGTCCCAGATGCAAATTAGAGTTCTTTGAAGGGTCAACAAACATGTGGACAAGAGGGATCCAGTAGATATAATATACTTAGATTTCTAGAAAGCCTTTGACAAGGTCCCTCTCCAAAGGCTCTTAGGTAAATTAAGTTGTCAGGGGATAAGAGGGAAGATCCTTTCATGGATTGAGAACTGGTTAAAAGACAGGAAATAAAGGGTAGGAATAAATAGTAAATTTTCAGAATGGAGAGGGGTAACTAGTGGTATGTCCCCAAGGGTCAGTCCTAGAATCAATCCTTTTCAACTTATTCATAAATGATCTGGAGAAAGGGGTAAACAGTGAGGTGGCAAAGTTTGCAGACGATACTAAACTGCTCAAGGTAGTTAAGACCAAAGCAGACTGTGAGGAACTTCAAAAAGATCTCACAAAACTAAGTGATTGGGCAACAAAATGGCAAATGAAATTTAATGTGGCTAAATGTAAAGTAATACACATTGGAAAAAAATAACCCCAACAATACATACAATATGATGGGGGCTAATTTAGCTACAACTAATCAGGAAAGAGATCTGGGAGTCATCGTGGATAGTTCTCTGAAGATGTCCACACAGTGTGCAGCGGCAGTCAAAAAAGCAAACCGGATGGTAGGAATCATTAAAAAAGGGATAGAGAATAAGATGAAGAATATCTTATTGCCCTTATATAAATCCACGGTACGCCCACGTCTTGAATACTGTGTACAGATGTGGTCTCCTCATCTCCAAAAAGATATACTGGCATTAGAAAAGGATCAGAAAAGGGCAACTAAAATGATTAGGGGTTTGGAACGGGTCCCATATGAAGGGAGATTAAAGAGACTGGGACTTTTCAGCTTGGAAAAGAGGAGACTAAGGGGGGATATGATAGAGGTCTATAAAATCATGAGTAGTGTGGAGAAAGTGAATAAGGAAAAGTTATTTACTTGTTCCCACAATATAAGAAGTAGGGGCCACCAAATGAAACTAATGGGCAGCAGGTTTAAAACAATAAAAGGACGTTCTTCTTCACACAGTGCATAGTCAGTCTGTGGAACTCCTTGCCTGCGGAGGTTGTGAAGGTTAAGACTATAACAGGGTTAAAAGAGAACTAGATAAATTTATGGAGGTTGAGTCCATTAATGGCTGTTAGCCAGGATGGGTAAGGAATAGTGTCCCTAGCCTCTGTTTGTCAGAGGGTGG
>CM057848.1:111212287-111222735 GCA_030068395.1 Apalone spinifera
TGACCTCTTGAGGTCCCTTCCAGTCCTAGTATTCTATGATTCTATGATTTTTGTTTAAGAAACTATATAACTTAAGATTTTCAGATTAACTGTATATTTTAGTGTTTTGGAAAACATGGCCCACTTGATAATTGCATTGTTCTCTGAAGCATCTGGCTCTAGTCACTATTGGAAGACAAGATGGACCATTGGTATGACCAAGTATGGCCATTCTTATAAGTAACCATAGTCAGTGAATTAAATTGATTATTTCAGGTCAACCTGGGAAAATCTTCAAATATATCTAAGTGAAAGTAACAGAGAGGTAGCCGTGTTAGTTTGTAACTTTAAAAAATGAATAGTCCTGTAGCACCTTAGAGACTAACAATATATATACACATACACACAGTATCATGAGCTTTGGTGGGCAAACTCCATTTCCTCAGATGAATAGAGTGGAGAGAAAAGGGTGGACCCTCACAATTTTTTCTGTTAAAAAATTATCATGGTAGCTTGAAATAAGATATGCAATTTGAGCTATGCAAATTGCATATCTTATTTTGAAATAAATAACCCGCTATTCCAAAACGTCCTGTACTCCTCATGGAATGAGGTTTACATGGACATCAGTATACAGGCCTTGTTATATTTTGAAATAAAAGGTTTGCTGTGAAGATGAGGGATAGCTATTTCGGGATCCCAAAATAGCATTGCAGTGTAGATGTAGTCTAAGATGCTACAGGACTACTCCTTTTTTTTTTTTTTTAAGAGAAAGTGAGTGGAGCATAGGTTTCTACAAATCTAAGTCTTTTGACAAGTCAGTCTCCCAAATTACTTAGACAAATTTTTAAAACTTGCAGCTCTGATCTTCTACTTCCCTGTTTTTATTCATAGAGTGAAACAGAAGCAAGTTTTCCTACTTTTGATGACTTTGCCAGTTTCTTGCACCATAGCACTTGACCCTTGTGTTATTTTTATAAAGTTTGACCTCACAACTTAGTCCCCTCTCCTTATCCATGGTTTTTTCTGTATGTAGTAAACCAGGGTTTAACTCAAAGTTTTGGTAGAGGCTTATAGATTCAGCATATTTATTTTTTTACTGATATTTACATATTTTGTGTTAAATTCAGATTTCATTTTAAACAAGTTTTTTTAGAAAGAAAAACTTATAACTTAAATAACAAAATAAAAATTAAATAAGAATTTGTATTTTTCTCTTTTTAAATAAAATCAGTTTTATCTACTCTGTTTTGTTCCCCACTGTTCTGTCCATATTTCCAGGTAATCGGGGAAGGAGCCAGGAAGCAGAAATTTCATCTTCAGCTGTTTTATGTGGCAGTTGCAGAATGAGGTTGTATGATGAAAGTGAATTTTCCCTTCTAGAATTCCTTGGACAGTTAACAGGAGTTATTTGTATTTATCTATATCTTTGTGTGGCATGAAGATTCTGCATGCTATAGTTACATAGTGGCACTATATTTTGTCTGGACTTTTTCAGCCTGTACATATTTATGGTCTTAGTTACTTACCATTCCTCATTAGCCTGCTGATAGGTATCTTACTATAATGTATCTGCAGCATTTCTCCTCTGCAGGTTAGGGAAAAAAGTTATCTTGCTCTCCAAAATGTCCTTTCTTCTTGTACCTATTTGGGAAATCTTTAATTCTTGAGTCACAAGCAGATGAAAACTTGCCAGCTCTTTTTTTCAACTTTCAGTGGAATTTATTACCCTCAGTCTGTGTATGTCTATACTTGGAGCTGAGAGTGTATATGTAGTCATAGGCATGCTAGCTCTCACCCAGCTATTATGCTAAAAATAGTCATGTTGCTGAAGTAGCATAGTCTAGCCACCCTGAGTACAAACCTTCCTGGATCCTATGCTTCAAATGCAGATGTAGCCTGAATCCTGAAATGACTTTTTGTAGGGTTCCCTTCTCACACTTAAGAACTGAATGATGAAACAATAATACTTATTTTTGCAGTGGTGGCCTCTGCAACATATTCTCAGGGACTTCTTCCTTGAAGGGGGTAGGATTCCTTGAAGAATGTTTTATGGGATTCTTTTTGGTGATAGGAACATGCAATCAGTGGTTAGTGTTATGTCTTCTGTGGTCCTTCTTGTTAGCCTTCTCTTCCAAGTCCTCTTTACTCTGTTTATGATCCAGCAAAGATTTACTGGATTCAAATAGCAGAGGTAAGTTCAATTCTGACAGGAACAGAGGTAGAGAATACTGAAAGGCTGGGGATGGGGGTAACATTTTCAAAAACCCATCTGCCACTGAAAGTCAATACCACATTTGAAAATTCCACCTGGACTCTGCCTTCATAGCCACTTCCTGGTGAATGGCTACACATTGAAGACAAACTGAAGCCCCATGTAATAATTGATTCAAACCCTTTCATAGTGGTGGTTGTTTCAGAGCTGCTTGCTCGGTTTAGCCTGGGGTTTCTCATGAATGCTTTCCTGTTACCTGTACATGTTTCTCCTGTTTCTACCTAGACTTTTACTGAAAAGAAGAAGCACCAGGCTCAGGCCATACGTCTATCTCCAGTATGGCCCTGACAGCACTGTTTGTTTGTTTTTTCACTCTGCTGTTCCTCTTCATCAACACTCAACTCTCTTTGGAGACCCAGACTCAGACCTGATCCTGGGGATCCCAGTTGCTTCTTCCACCCCTACCTGCAGGTCTGCTATTTGACATCCTGAATGTTCTCTGGCTAATTTCCCAGGAAGAGATTTGTTGGAGGGGAGTTCAAGGTGTTCTTTTAAAGTAGTAGAAAACCATCCTCTAGGTACACATCACTGGTTAAGTGGAGGGGAGTCTCCATCTAGTCCCAGGAAAGAGGGGTTTCCCCGGTCCAGTCTCCAATGTATCATATTCTGATCTGTTATTCCTAATACAAAAAAGACTGGCCAATAGTTTTAGCAAAGTTCATCTAGCAGGTATTTTGGCTTTCCACACTCTGAATGACTCTATGTCCATAAGGTTTGGAAAGGGTATATCCTTAGGTAGAGGATTCTGTTCCCCCCTTGGGACTTAAGTTGGTTGTTGTCAAAATGAACAGGTCCTCCCTTTGAAACGTTAGCTTTCTTTTTCTTGCTACATCTCTTGATGAAAGTGGCCTTTTTGGTGGCAATCATCTCAGCCTGGAGAATAGGTGAAATACATGCTCTAAAATGTCTCATTTTCTGTACACAATCTTCTACAAGAACAAGATTTACCTGTGTTCCCATCCAAAATTTTTTACAAAGGCAGTGTCTTACTTCCATGTCAATCTCGCAGTCTATCTATCTTCTTTTTTCCTGAAGCCTTATGCTCATAATGATGAGGAGAAACTCCACACTTTGGATGTTAGAAGAGCATTAGTATTCTACTTGGATAGGATCAAACAGATTACATCGTCCTTACAATTGTGTGTGGCAGTAGCAGATAGGATGAAGAGCTCCCAGTCGATTCTCAAAGGATCTCATTTTGGATATGCTCCGCAAACCAGAGTAATAGCACGTTCAACAAGATCTCAAAAAGCCTTTGTGACCTTTCTAGCTCAAATGCCTATCCTAGATATTTGTAAAGTGACAGCGTGGGCTTCTTGCATACCTTCATCTCACATCATGCCATTTCTCAGGGTACGTCGACACTGCAATGCTATTTTGGAATACAGGCTGCCCCCGATCAGTGCCGGGGGTAGCGTCGCAAGTTGGGGGCGTCGTAACTCGAGCCTGCATTTACGACAGGCGTCATATGCCATTGTAAATGAGGGGCTGAGGATGTAAGTCAGGGGATTTCGGCCCCTTCCGCATTTATGGAAAAGGTTGTAAGTGCAGGGGGTTGTAAATCGGGCCATCATAAAGCGGGGGCCTCCTGTACTGGAGTATCCTGAAATAGCTATCCCGCGTCTCCACAGCAAGCCTGTTATTTCGGGCTCACTATTCTGATGTCCCCATAAACCTCATTCTATGAGAAGAAAGGGACATTTTGGAATAGCGCTTTATTTTGAAACTAGCTGGAGTTACCCGGCGTTGCTCGGGGCAGGCAGGAGGGGGCGAGCACGGGACTTAGGGTGGGCAGGGTGGCCCAGCGCGTGCCCGGGGCTGCAGGTGCCGTGGGGGGCAACGACCCCACTGCCTGCCCCAAAACTTTTGCCCCGCTACCTGCCGCACCATGGGGCTGCGCCAGGGGCTCCGCTCTCCTGCGGGCTGCGGTGAGCAGGTGCCAGGTTCCCTGCCACGTGAGCAGGAAGCTGCGCCAGACCGTGGGCCGCTCCCAGCATCGCCACCACCACCTCCCCGCTGATCTTGCTCCACTCTGCTGCGCCCGCAACTGCCCCTAGTGGTGGCTGCGAGCTCCAGCCTGCCACTCAGCAACCCTTGACTGCCGCCAGAGGGGAGGAGCCTGGGCCAAGTGACATAACAGGCGGGAGGGAGGAGGGGGCTCCTCCGCCCCGGATGCGCCTGCACAGTGAAATGGCCTGGTAGAGGCGAATGGGACAGCTGCCGCTCGGAGTGCCGCCCCTTCCCTCGCGCCTCTGCCGCCAGCCTTCGTGAGTAACTGTCTCCACCGCTTCCCCTGGGAAGCCGCTTCTCCCTGCACTGCCAAAAGTACCTTAAAACCTTCTCCTGGAGCAAAGGTTATCCCATGCAAAGTTTGGTTGCGGTAGCTCTTGTAGTGCCCAAGTTATTAGCGCACAAACATAAAACATTCTCTTTTATATAATAGATTTGGCTCTGTGTAGACAGCGCCAAATGATGAAATAAACTATTTTGAAATAGCATCAAAATAAGAAACACAATTTGCCCACCTGAACCCACCTCCAAATTAAACTGATTATGAGTCATCTGATGTGCAATTACTTGGAGAAGAAGAAATGGTTACGGACTTGTGCTTTAATTGTTCTTCAAGAGATTTTGCTCATTGTCTATTCCACTAACCACCACACTCATTCTCTTCTATATCGGCGTCTACTACTGAGAGAAAAATCTCCAAACGTATACTTGATGTATGCACACCTAAGTAGAAAGGGCATGTTCAACACATCGCAGTGAATAACAATTATGGAACAGATTAGTAACATTTCTTCTGTGCAGCTCTACATGTTACATTTCTCACTTGTGCAAAAAGTACTAATTTTCAATTGCGACAGGACATTCAGATGTGTATCTCGTCAGGTGCCTGGCCCTGGCCAGCAGTGTCTGAGCACTTTCCACATTGATAAAGGAAAAAGTAATAAATAAAAGTCTCTCCTTCCTCTACCTGGAGAAGCTTGAAAGGTAACAGATTTTTTCCCCTCCCCCCTTCCCTCCTTCTGTGTGGGAGTACACTGAGAAAAGTGATTGTGAAAGAGCTAAGTCATAGAAATGGGTGTTTCAACATGGCCATATTGAAACAGATGCCAATAGCAGGCAGCCTTACCCAAATAGTTATATATTCTGTAGATTGGCTTTTTCTAGTACAAGGAGCTGCCAGTGCAGTATCTCCATCTCTCAGATATTCTTTGTCTAGGTGTGCTGCTTTCTTGAGTGAAATGGGATGCATTCATATGTTACAGACCCTGATGTACAAATTCATGGCTACTTAGCATTCATCCTGTGTCTTCTGTGGTTCAAGAATGGCTTTGGGCCTAGAAAACCGGGGTTCTAGTCCTGACTCTGCCTGTCTTCTTTCCCTGTCTGGGATTATGATAGCTATGTTGCAATATCTGTGCAGGATATTGCTATAGACACGTGTTATTTTGTGTACTGAAATGGGAGCAAATTATAGGTTCTAGAGATGCCTCATTTTGTTGTCCTATCTTCTCAGCAGTCATAGGCAGAGGCTGGGACTTTAAAATGTCTGTTTCTTATTGGAAGAGAATTAAGCCATGTATCTCTTGAATCTCTGTCCATTACTGCACTGAAACAACATAAAAAATACACTGCATTGCTCCTTGTGACAAAGAATGCAGAATAATGTCACCGTCCAAGCAGCAAACCCAGGACTGACTCCTTCAGAGATGATCTTTGATAATCTTGTGGTCTGCAATTTAACTTGTCTGTCAACAAATGTCCCTATTGGTCAAGTGGAAGGGCACTGTAAAAATTTAGTCACTCCCTTAGGTCATTGTTTCCTAACACAATGGCTGGAACCAAACATTCCATGCTTGTTGATCTAGAACAATGCTAATATTTCACCGATGAACATGTGGACTAGTCAGCCCATGACTGAAACCAGAAAGAATTGAGGAGGCCATCTGAGGGTCTGCAGACTGCAGCTCTACAATAGCTTTATTTCCATAACATTCTGCTCCTGAGAAAGAACTGTTCTATTCATGTACCTGTAGTTTCAAGACTTAGTTTTTCCCTAGGCATGGATGTCACTGGATTCTCCATGCCTGACTCCCTAGCTCCTTCAGGAGCGGCCCTAGACGAGCTGCCAGCAACTGGCACCCTAGGTGAAATGCGCGATCGGCGCCCCTGCCTCCAAAGCCCTCAACGGCCATTTATCTTGGCGCCCTAGGAGACCGCCTAGGTTGCCTGTATTGACAGGCCGCCACTGAGCTCCTTACAGGTCCTTCCAGGGGCTCTGCTCTGACCACATGTGAATAGGAAGGGCTACTGCTTCCAAATCAAAAACCCATATTCTGTTTTCATTGGCCCTTCTGACTTCCTGCCAACTCCCTTCCTGCCTCACTAAGAATTCCTGGGGACTATCTAGGATTCCCTGTCTATGATTTTAACAGTTACAGGCAAGGCAATTCAGATTAGGCTGGAGCATGCAGAAAACGGTGTTACGCTCCACCCCCCCCACAAACTCCTCACCATTCACTATAGCCTAAAGGAGCAATGTTCTCTGAATGGATCTAAGGACTTGTCTAAATGGGAAAATAGACATGAAAAGATATTGTTGAATTAAGTTTTGGAAGTGGACTAAACAAAACTGCAAAAAGGCACAATAAAATTACCTACATAGGAATTTACTGCAAAATAGCTATTGCAAGTTACATTCCCGCCCTAGTTTATTTCAGATCATTTCCATGTACAGACAAAGACTTAAATCTTGATCATAGAAGTACTGGTCCAATAAAAGGGAAATGTAATATTATCCACTAATGTATAGTTGTTGCAGCTTTGTGCTGTTTGGAACCCTGAGCCCTCTTCATAGACGACCAAGACAAGTTTCTCAAAAATGGGTTACTAAATTTAGGCTGTCACGTCCATGTTTAAACATCTAAATAAGAGTTCTGATCTGAGCACTACTGATCTTAGTAGTTTCCACTGCCTTTCAAATAAAAGAGCCAAATAGCAATGTGTTTTGCAAAACTTTGGCTCTAGGTACAGCTCCTTACACAGTATGCTGACATCACTAAATACAGTAATCAAAAAACGGATTCCTAAAATAGGGAAATAGAAAAGTCCCAATGTGTATTTGCTCCTTATGTGTTTTTGAGTCACACCTGTTTGCTTCTCAGATACAAACTTTTTTTACTCCTGCTGGGTGAAATTTTTGCTCAATTAACATAAGTTGCTCAATACTCTGACTTCAGTCAGGCAAGGATTTCACTGTTGTCTTAGCAGTGTGAAGATAGCTGTAGGGAAGCCAGCTGGAAATCACTCTTATCTTTTAACGTCATTAAAAACTTACTTAATTTCAGTTGCAAAATCCTGATCCTCAGTGATGTTGCAAGACATAAAGGATTTAGATAAACTCTTGGATGGAGTTTCAGTGGTGTCAGCATTGAGCAAAATCAACTCTTGATATGTAAAGTAAATACATTTGATCTGTAATCTTGTATTACACCCAAGTATTGTAATTATATTCTTATGACTGGATTTGTTTCTATGCATAGACGTATAAAATCAGAAATCCAAATATATTAGAATTCATGGAATCTTTTCAATCTACAGTAGTGCTATTCCCCCACTTCATCTACTTTTTCTATATAGTTTTTACGCTGATACTCTTCTAGGCCATCAACAGTTATCCCATCATGTTTAACAAATTCCTATTCTATCTTGGCCCTTTTTCATTTCCAGTCATGATAGTTAAAAATGCTCTAGAGAGTTATTCAGGGAGTTAGAAACAAGTAAGACTTGGTCTCTGAACTTGGCACTTTGGTCAAAATAATAATAAAAATAGAATTGAAAAACACCTAGGAAATCACACTTTAAGAGGTTCCAACTAGCATGGTTTCTGCTTTGGAAACTTGTACCTCACTGATGTATTAGAATTTTTTCAAATATGTAAACTAGTGGATAAAAGGATAATTAGATGACATAGTTTAAAGTTCCAAAAGGTCACCCTAACAGACTATAACGCTAGTCCTGGAATGAAATGCAAAGTATTGCCATAGATAAAAAACAAAAAACAAAAAAAAACATGGCACAGAAACCAAAGAGCGGTAATAAATGGTAAACTTTCATCATAATAAAAGGTTATCAGTGGCACAGAGCTCTGTACTAGAATTGACATTGCTTAAAATATTGTTGCTTCTGTTTTTGATGCTAAAGTCCTGTTCTGACCCTAGTGTTACCCCATTTCCATGCAATAGTAGTTTGGGCCTAGGGCCTTATGGGTCTAGAGACTTATGTATGACTGACTAATGGAGAAATCAGTGCTGGCAAGTGTGAATATAATCTAAGTGCAATTTACCTTAATTGCATATATACACAGCAGTGCTGAAAATAGGCACTCCCTTCTTTCAGGAATCTGAGTCCAGCACTAATGTCTGGTTTCCAGACAGCAACTCTGCCTCAAGAATTGACTCCTATCAGAGCACAAGTCAGATAGCAAACTCTTCTACAGATTGCACCTCTGCTAGCAATCTTGCATAATCAAAAACTAACTGAGCATATCTTCCAGTGAAACAAAATTTGTTCACAAGCCAAGAAAAAACACTTGGAAGACTATGTTAAAGGGGCATCTGGTGATATCTGCCATAACAATATTTAGTAGTGATGTGGAAAAGCAGGGAAGCTGTGAGGTGACATAAATTTGCAAGTGACACAAAAAGTCAAGACTGGAGAAGAGCATGAAGAAGCACAAAGTTTGAATAGACAATGCAGATAAAATTCAGTGTCAATTATAGCAATGTAATGCACACTGGAAAGAACAATATGAGCTATTTATACAACGTGCTGAGTGTTACACTGTCTAGAATGTTTCACAACCATGAGTTCCAGCCTCAGGGCAGTCTGTCAAGAAGCAGGACAGAGACCTCAAATTAGTTGTGTGTAAAATTAGACACCATCAACTGAGTAACAGGTGGGAATTACTGTAAAAATAAGCACTGTAAAAATCTTACCATGGAGTCACAGAATGGCCCTGTGTACATTCCAGTCCATCTTGCCACTGAGGCAGAGTGGAGTAAGTGATCAATGGCCTACTTTACACTAAAATCACAATGGCTATTCGGGACTGGGAGAAACCTGAATACTAATCACTTAACCTAGATCAATTGGCCTCTTAGATCTCACACTGAAGACACTTGTGGTCAATTCTGTGGTAAACTATCTAAGGATTTATTAACCATGTTTTTTTTACTTAATCACAAGGTTAAAGCAGGCAAGCGTACTTAACAAATGAGTTACAGTCTATGCTTTCAAAAGATGGTAAGATTGTTGTAATCTGTCAGCTCTGAATGGCTTTTATGGCTAACTTAGGTTGACCCTTGGGATCTCTGCTTCACTTTTTTACCTCTGGTCCCATGAAAGTACAAACAGAAAAGAGAAGAGGAATTTTCTTGTCAGCTATTTTTATTTCCTTTATTTCCTGAGTGTAATGCCACCTGATGTCACTCCAGCCTATCTGCTGCTATATACTGCAATGATGCCTACTGAATTAATCACTAAGTAGTGTAGGGAAGTGTCCTATGAGGGTGGAAGAAATATGGCAACCCTTCCCAGAAATCTTTGGCAGAGGATTGCAGAGTACCTCCATGAAAGTTTCATCAAGATCTCTACAGAGGATTCCCATGCCAACCTGGTTCAGATAAACAAACTTCTCTTTGTGGCTACCCCACCTATTTCTAGAGGGTCATGAAAGGCAGATAGCAACTCTCTTGGTTGTTCCACTATCTCTTCTAACACAAGTGAAAATGAGTAAATCAAAAGATGTGTTCTGCTACTTTGGGAGTGCCATCACTTAATTTCAAAGCAAACTGCATATGTACCAGAAGTTCCTGCCCCTGCATCAGGTCTGCCCATGCTTGATTGGTGGGACTGTGGTGGAGTCAAAAACAGATCTTGGCTTGCTGTGGAGTTGGGTCTCCTCCTTGCCTGTCCTCAGACTGCTCTGAATTGTATATGTTGGTATTGAAAGAGGTGGGGGTGTCTATGCTGAGGATGTCATGCAGCTCTTTGTAAAAATGGCAGGTTTGCAGCTCTGCATCAGATCTATTGTTGACTTCCCTAGCTTTCTGATTGGCCTGCCATAACTCCAGCGCTACGTCTAGACTGGCATGATTTTCCGCAAATGCTTTTAACGGAAAAGTTT
>CM057848.1:111229904-111254911 GCA_030068395.1 Apalone spinifera
GTAAGGCATGGTGTGGCCTGGCCAGCAGCCATGGCCTCCCTGGAGCCCAGAAGGCATGCAGGCCACCATCCTGCCCCCCCTCACACATCCTGTGGCCGAGCAGCACAGGCAAGTGTCAGGCCACAGTTGGGGTTCCCGCAGAATGCTGAGAGGCCTGCAGCTGTGAGGCAATCCCAGCGTTCCCAATCCATGCCTGCCCCTGGCATCACTGCCTGCCAGGAGCAGGTGGTGCCTAAGAGCCGTGTGGGTGCAGGAGTAGGACCGTGGGCGTGCCCCCCTTCTCCCAGGCTGTGATCAGCATGACATGTCACAGCACTGCACCATCCACTTTGTTCCCGCCTGCCCTGCCCTGTGTGTGTTGGACCCTCACAGCACTCACCTGATGTTCCCTCCCCGGTGTCCGAAGTTGCCTGGGAGGCCTCCTGCATCTGGGCGTCTGGCTCCTGTGTGCTCCAGGTGCTGTCCTCCTCCTCCTCCTCTTGGAGCTCCGGGCTGTCTGGCTGGAATTGCGGCTGCTGCTGCACAGGGGTTTCTAAGCCAGACTCCACAAGCCGCACGGGAGGCAAGGGTTCCCCTGCCCCCAGGATCCTGTCCAGGTCTTCGTAGTAGGCACAGGAGTGTGTCCTTTCCCCAGAGCGGGAGCTGCGCTCACAGGCCCTGACGTACCCCTGCCTCAGCTCCTTCACCTTGACCCTGACCTGTGATGCCGCGCAGGGGTGGTGGCCTTTCCTGGCCAGGCCATCAGCTTGGCATACATGTCCGCGTTCCTGAGCCTGGACTGTGGTAGCTGAAGAGCCTCCTCCTCAGCCCACAGCTCCAGGAGGGCTTTGATCTCGGGCTCTGACCAGGAGGGTGCCCAGCATTTTGTGCCCCTAGCTTCCTGGGGGGATGTGTCCCTGGAAGGACCAGGGGGACAATGGGCGGCTTGTCCCTGCGACATGGCTCTGACTTGTCTTACTGGAAAGAGCTGCACAGTCAGGGTCCTGTCTGGAGCTGGCTTGCTGCCAGAATGCTGATTCTGGGCACCTTTTAAAGATGGCTACAGGCAGGAACAATAGAGTTGAAAACAGCGGCAGGAGTGTCCACCAGGGCTTCTTTCTGGAGGCCTTTATTGTCGACATAAATTCTCCCCTGCGTCCACACTTGCCTTCTGTCGACAAAGGCGTGATTCCTCGTAGAATGAGGTTTGCCGGCGTCGACAAAACTGCCAAGTTCTGTCAACATTATGTCGACAGAACTCGGCGGCAGTGTAGATGCAGGTATAGTTTTGTCGACAAAAGTCCACTTCTGTTGACAAAATCCTGTAGTCTAGACACACCCTCCAAGGCCCCCTAGCAGGAGGAGAGAATAAAGAGCAGAAAATGAAGCTGCTCCCAGATGTCCTCCCAGGACGATGTGGCCAGGGCCACAACCCTCCCTCTGTGGCTCAGCCTCCATGGGTCAGCTGGAGAGGCTCTGGCCACCCCCATGGTGTTTGGGGACGGGTTCATTCCTGGCTCAAAGGGTTTTGTTTTCTTGCTTCCAGGTCAGCCGATAGGGATGGGCTGGGAGTGACTTTCAATGGCGGGGAGGTGAGTGGGCCTGGGAGTTGTGGATGGCCAGCAGCACCCACCTGCAGGAAGGATCTTCTCTTGCCCGCAGAGACGCTCTCTCCAAAGACCTAAAATCAACAGCGCCAGAGCCCCCTGTAGAACGTAGGGACGGAACAAGGGCAGGACAGACTTGGCACCAGCACAGCTGGGGAATTTTTGTACCTCGTCTCTGCCCAGGACATGCTGCTGGAGGACCCTGCTGGCTGCATCCTCTGTGGACACGTCACTCTCCTCCTCCTTTGGCTGGACACTGAGGGTCCTGCAGCAGGGAGAGAAGGTGGGAGAGTGACCCCGGCCGCTGAGGAGGGATGCAGTGGAGAGAGGTGCCGTGTTGCCTCCTCCTCTGTAAAGTCACAGTGCCCTTCGGCTTACACACCCATGGAAGGGGCACGGGACGGAAACCAGGCTTTGCTGTTGTTTCCCAACAGTCACCAAAATCAAGAAGGTTCTTCTACTGATGCCTAGAAATTCCCTGAAATTTTGGATTCGATTGGTCGTCGTTTTCAGAAATGATCGTGCTACGAACAGACACAGACACGCCATTGAACAGAGCACGAGGCCTCACTGCACTCAGCCAACAGCGCCCTGAGTCTCCTCCCTATGAAGGTGGCCAGTCAGTGAGGAGACTCCCAGGGCGTGGAGGCTGGGCATTCTCAAGAGGTGGGCAGCAGACCGCGCTCGTCACCAGAGGAGATCACTGTCAGCCCATTCTTTCAGCCCCACCTGTGAGGGCCTCCTGCAATGACCGCTGGAGCACAGCCCTTCACCCCACCCCACCCCAGGCAGGAGAGCAGCAGAGAGGAATGGAACAAGAAAAAGAGGAGGGTAGCAGGAAGAAAGAGGCAGAAAAGGACACATTCTA
This sequence comes from Apalone spinifera, assembly GCA_030068395.1. NCBI lineage: Eukaryota > Metazoa > Chordata > Testudines > Trionychidae > Apalone > Apalone spinifera. Next base: position 111,232,359 of record CM057848.1, read on the forward strand.
AGTGCCCCCAGCAAGTCACAGAGTCGTAAATTCCAAGGCCAGAAGGAGCCATTCTGATCATGTAGACTGAGTTTCTGTTTAATACAGGCCAGAGAACTTCCCTCCAAAGAATTCCTATGGAAATGAGAGCCGATTTTTTAGAAACAACTCCTCCCCCATCTTGATTTTACAAAATGCTGGTTGTGGAGGCTGCATCACAACACTGGGTAAACCCTGTGCAAAACTGCTCCAAACCCTGAGGGCTAAACATGTTCCCTTATTTCCAGTGTGAATTGCTCAAACTTCAACTTGCAGCCACTCTCTGCTAACCTGCATCGGTTACTGTGAAGAGCCCGTTAGTTAAATATTTGTTCCCTTGTGCTCATCCCTTCACCGTCTCTCTGTTCAGCTAAATAGATTGAGCTGCTCGACTCTGTCACCACAAGGCACATTTTCCAATCCTTTAATGACTCATGTGGCTCTTCTCTGAACCCTCCCTCGTTTATCAGCATCTGTCTCAAATTGCGGACCCCAGAAATATTCCAGGAGTGGCTGCACTCATGCCCAGTCCAGAGATCTAGAACCTCTCTACTTCTAACAACATTCTGCTATGGATGGGTCCAAGGGTCGCATTTGCTCCATTGTCCAGTGTCCTGTAGGGAGCTCATGATCAGATGATTATGCTCCATAACCCCAAGTCTTTTTCAGGATCACGGCTTCCCAGGATAGAGTCCCCCACCTTGTACACAGAGCCTACGTTTTTTGTCTCTGCACATATAACTGTACATTAGGACATACCAAAAGCCCTGTTGCTTCCTGTGCTCAGTTTGCTAAGCAACCCACATAGCTGCATGTGAGTGACACATCCTCTTCGTTATTTACCACTTCCCCAATCCTTCCGTCGTCTGCAGTTTTTTTAGCATTATGACTTGTATTTGCTTCCAAGTCACTGTTCAAAATGTTAAATAGCAGAGCGCCAAGAACCAACTGATCCCTGCAGGACCCATCTCGCCTGATAATGATTCCTCGTGTACAAATCTATTTGGAGACCTATTAATTAGCCAGCTACTATTTCAATGGGACATTTTCCTGCCAACTTACCTTGTGTTTTCCAAGCCTAGAGCTCAGCTGGCAAGGTCTGGCCCAGACTGAATAGGTTCCCAGCCTCGCTGAGAATCTTACCTTCTGCACACATGGTGTCTACTTTCAGCACAATCCACACAGCTTGGCAAAGACCCTCCACGCCACTCCTCTCTTGATCCTCAAAGAGAGGCAGTGAGAAGGAGGCTTGCTACAGCAAGGCTACAGGGGTCTCCGAGGTTTCTTCTGTCCCACCCCTCCGATTTGCCTGGCTGATGTCAAGAGAGCTGTGTGAGGTCACACGCTCCTCACCGCTTTTGACCAATAGGCTGAGTTTGCCGAAGGCCCTTGTGAAGTCCCTGCCACACCCACCTTTCCATGGCAGGGCTGATGCCTGCCCCGGACCAGCCCGGTTGGGTGTTTGAGTGCTCCCCAGATAGCCCCACCTGCTCATTATTGATTTTGGGGAGCAAGCAGGCTACCCAGTAACGCACCAGAGTCTGTTCCTCCCCCCACGCTGAGCCATTAGATCTCCTAATCTAGCCTCAACTTCACAGGCCATGCAATGTCACACACTTACGCCAACATTAAGCCAATATCAATTATAAAATTCACTTACACACTCCTTCCAGAAAGACAACCGGTTGAGATGTGAGGACATCAGGAAACAGAGACTCCACATCTTCCCTGGGTAATTGGCTCCATTGGTTAGTCCCCCTAACTTTGTGCCTTATTTATCATTTGAATTTCTCTGGCTTCGGGTGACAGCGGTTTGCTCTTGCTGTGCCCTTCCTGGCTAGATTGAAGAGCACTTTGGTACCTGTTATTTTCTCTCCACAAAGGTGCTTCAACACAATCACCAAGTCAGCTCTCAATCTACTTCTATAGCCGGGGCCCTTCCAATTTCACAGCAGTGAACCGTGTGTCACAGGCAGGGAAGTTAGCCATGCCCCCTGAAATCCAATCTCCATGTACTGCTGAGAGTGCCCCAGCCAGGAGCACCACAGCTGGGTCCTCCTAATTGCTAATACCCTGGGCTGGGGACAAGACTTTCCCTGCACAGTGGCTCTTAGTGCGGAGATCAGACCCACCGCCAAAGGCAGCATGGAAGTGAGAGTAGTGCAGCTTCATTTCTTCTTGCAGAAGCTGTGGCATTGGGCTCAAGGCTTTGGCCCTGCAGCTTCTGCCCAGGCTCAGGCATTCTGCCTCTCCACAATGCTGCTGCCCCAGCTACGGGTCTGGGTGCCCAGGCTCAAGGCTCCTGGCCCCATGGCTACAGCTAGGGTTGGGGGGTTGGGCTCAGGGCTTCCATATCCCTCCTTGCTCCTGGCCAGGGCGCTGGGTACCTGGGATCAGGGCTTCTGCCTGATCTTTGCAGCTGGGGCTCAAAGCATCCACGTCCCTCTCCGTTCTGCCAGGGGTCTGGGCACCTGGGCTTGGTGGTTAGTCCCCTTGCTGCTCCAGCTGAGTCTTAGGTGCTCATTTTTCTGACATCCCTCCCACCAAAAGTTGGCCAGGGGACTAGCAGGTAGGAGCCCCCAGATAAGGCATCCCCAACAGCAGGGAGCCACCTCTACATCTGGGATCCTCTTCTACCTTTTGTAAGGTGGCTGGCAGCTGCCTTCAGAGCCCGGCTCTGCAGGCAGCACAGACACAAGGGTGGCAAAGCTGTCATATCCCTCTCCCCCCTCATTATGCCATTTTGGTCGGGACTCCCACGGTCACAACACCATGAAATTTCATATGTAAACATCTGAAATGGTGAAATTGACTAATTAAAAAAAAAATCTGGCCTTGAGATTAACCAAAACGATCCATAGATCATTGGGCAGGACCCAAGTTATTAAGGAGGCCCTAGCAGGTTTGCACTCCAGTCAGCTGAAAGTCCATCGAGAATTCATGTCGCATGAGAAATGTCCTAGAATAAGCTACCGGACTGGGGAGAGAAGAGGGAAGGGAGAGGAAACGAAGGAAATCCATCACACCTGAGCTAGCATGGAGAAGATTGACCCATGAAGTGCTGGAACCCCTCCATCCCCACTTGCCTGCCCCCATGAAACAGGGGATAGAGAGGAGCGCTGATTTGCGCTGGTGAAAATACGGCCCATGCTCCATATTTTTGGGGGGAAAACCAGCACAGTTGGCTTTTCAGAATCCTTTCCCCTCAGGCTCGACATCCATTTTGGACTGAGCCCAGCAGAGGCTGGTTGGAGGGGAGGGGAAGGTAGAGGAGGGAGCAGGCGTGGGAGGCTGCTCACAGGACCGTGGACGTTAAGCTGTGGTGTGCTTTGGAGGCTGCAGTCATGCAATTTGTGGTGCACATGGGGGAGTGGGGAGGTGACAGAGGGTCAGGAAGAAATGGGTACAGGGAACTGTGGGAATAGCCCCGGAGGACTATCCTGACTCAGGGCTACACCCACACTGCAAAGTGGGCAGAGATGGGCCAGGCCACAGCTCACCTGCCCACATACCCACACTCCTCAGACAAGCCAGCCAGCCTGAGATCGACTTGCCTGGAGATGTGCGGTGCAGGGATCTGAGTTGGGCAAGAGGGAACTGGGGCCCACCGAGCCACATGGAGCAGATGCAGCACAAACATACCCTAGGAGGCAGAAAGTCTGACAACCAGTTCCATAGAGGGCTGGTGGCTAACAGCAGGCATGTGATCTATGCCATTAGCCTCCAGTTTGCAAAGGCTGTAAGATGTGGCCTGAACAAGCACATTCACCCCAAAGACACTGCCTTGTTAAACCAGGATTCAAGAAAGTAACACAACCAGCAACACAGGCAGTGAAGATTAGCTGCATAAACCAAATAATTCCTGCTCCTGGAAGATGCCAGCTCCTCTGGCATCAATGTTGGAATGACTGATTTACATAATCTCTCCTTTGCGGTCGTGGTACATGTAGGTACGGCTGACATAGGGAAGGAGAGGAGAGAAGTTCTGTAGGGCAAATGTAGGCTGCTAGGGGTGTGTCTAGACTACATGGCTCCGTCGACGGAGCCATGTAAAGTAGTTTACCTTACATAGTTAATGAAGCAGGGATTTAAATAATCCCCGCTTCATTAAAATAAAAATGGCCGCCGCGCTGTGCCGACAATCAGCTGATCCAGCACAGCGCGGCAGTCTAGACGGGGATCGGTCGACAAGGGAAGCCTTTGTCGACCGCTCCTGTAAACCTCATCCAGGACCCCCATGGTAGCATTCTCTGAAATGCTTCAAGTTCCACACGCAGGGCCAGCTAGACAGGCAGAACTGCAGGGTCTCAATTTGTGGATGAGATGACGGTGTTCCCTCGAAGCTGTGTCAGCCATGCAGCTGCCCATTAAGACCCACACAAGTGCTCAGAGCTACAGGGGGGAGATGTCTCTCCTCCAGCACGACTCCCTGCCAGCCTCACCAAGGACCTGCCGCACTCGGGAGAGTGGCTCTCTCTGCCAGTTTCAACATGAACCTGCCATAGATGATGTCCCAGCTTCGATCCAGCCCTGGCATGGACCTGGAACTGCCAGGGGACATGTGTCCCTCCCCTGGCTCCCACCCAACCTAGCCCAGACCTGTCATGGTCATACAATGGTGCCCCTCGTCCAGCCTGGCCTTGCTGCAGCTGCCACAGCTCTCGAGAGGCACCTCTTAGCACTTTTCCAGAAGAATTCCCCAGTGAATCAGGACCATGAGCCAAAACTCTGAAATGTTTCCTGGGACTAAGTTTCGTGACAGAGGCTGAATGAAGAAACGTTGCTTCACAACCCCATCTGTGTGTAGGTGGCGGGTGTGCCGGAGATTAGTTCTGGCTGGGGCCGGGACTGCAATCAGATGGGAAGGATGAACATGTGATGCTCAACCATACTTAGGGCCCAGTGTCTTGTGTTCCAGGAGCTGAGGGCTGCCTTACCTCCTGCTTACCTTCCTTTTCTCAGACAAATCTCTGCAGGAAGAAGCTCTCTACTCACCCCAGGCTCTGAGGAACGTAGACCCTGCCTGGCCATCCCAGACACGCTATCGGTGCCAGCTGCACCATACCCAGTCTGCCTCCAAACCACAACCAGAGAACATCTGTACATGCTCGTGCTTCATACCATTCACTTCTTTGCCTTTGTGTCCCACCTTGACACCAAGGGGCAGGTCCTATTGCTACCAGAGGAGGGTGAAGAAGTGCAGCCGGGTACCCCGTACTCCACTCTGGTCCCACAGCCTGCTGGAGATATTAACCGGTGGCTTCTCCACAGAATGTGAGCACAGGTGTGTACCTGGCATATTTCACAAACCCTTCTGACACCTGCCCCCTTTTCAGTGATAAGACTGCCTTGGCACACATCTATGCAGGGAGTGTCAGATTGCAGCCCTCTTCTGATACCTTCAGAATCTACTCATCAACCACCTCCTGGTGCTGACCAAACTGGGTCTCCATCATGCCAGGAGGAGGAAGTTGCACTGGAGGAGGGGTGAGCTGCAACTGGAGGACCTATTTCTGGTCCCTCTTCCACTCACGTCTCTGGGAAAGTTCTTTTGGGCAATGCCCACTGACTCTTTGCATGCATTTGAAGAGCAATGGGCATGGTCCTGGGTTCTCTGCTTAGCATCCTTCTGGTTCTTTGATTTCTTTTCAACCTTCAATCCCACTCCTGTTCCTGTAATGTCCTTTGTTGTCCCCCTATAATCAGTTGGAGCCTGGGCCGTTAACTGTGGGCATCTGTTTCCAGGACTTTCAAATAGTCCATAGTGCTGACTGGGCCTCATGGAAAAGAGGATGAGTGCCAGCAGCTATGACAAATAGAGCCGAGTCTTTTGGTTCAAGCAGTAGAGCTTGTGCATAAAGATCCAACAGCCAATCTCTACTGCTGCCAACTCTTCTCTCCTCTCCTCAATAGGGGTATCACACGTACATCTGTATTAACAGAGGAAGTAGCTATTGCCATATGGGGGAGGGAGCCAAAACATGGGGTGAATGTCCTATAAGAGTTGAGTCCACAGGCAGCTGAGTCTGCCCTGTATTATCTGAACATAGGGATGGCTCCAGGGTGAGATTAAGATGTTGAATACTCTTGTTGCATTTTCTCAGAGGTTCCCACATGCACAGTAAAGTGCCTTTGAAATAGTTGTGCCTAAGGCATGATTAACTCAAAGGAGCATCATGTCACCTCCTACATGTTCCCTGCCAACTCATCCTCATGAAGGGCTTGGCCAAGAGTACATGAATCAGGACTCATGGTGTGATGTCCTCCTCTCCCCAGGGTGCAACCTGTAATGGGGGAACCATGCAGCTCTGTCTCACTAGCCTGGGCTTTCTCACACTGTGCTGCTATGACAAGCTGCAGATTGGTCCTGCACTCACAAAAAACTTTACACCGGCAGGGACACACTGCAGTTACATGAAGGCTTCTCTCTAGCTCTGTAGTCAAGGACTGTACCATCTTGTCCTGGTCAAAATCCTGTCTAGCATAGGTCTGGCCCTCCCTCAAAGTGTAGAGGACAATGCACCAGTTTTTGTTCCTGAGCAGATTCCCCGAGCATTTCTAGCAAAACACATTGTAGCTTAAAAAAATATTAACTACAGAAGATTTTTCTACCTAAGAAATAAACAGAAATGCAATGTAAGCATTATAAACTAGAGAGGATTTGAATCAAGCAATTGTCTTGCCCTGTTATATAGTACAAACACTTCACCAAGCTTTCATAAACAGGCAGGCTCCCTTTTTTCCTGCCTGAGATCCTTCCCTCCCTCCCCCCCTCGCCCCCCCGCCCCTGTTTTCCAGTACAGTTTTTGTTCCTAAAGCCTTTCCAGGTGTTTTGTTATAGAGAAAGTGAGGCCTAGTGGTGATATCAGTTCCCTCTTTTAGAGCTTCTTCCATGTGGTGGGATCATCTTCATTTCAAGCCAAGCCCTCTGCACAGTCTGTGGATAAGTACAAACAGTAACATGGAGTCCAGTATCACAGGACCTAGTCACATGCCCTTGCACGCTTTAGTGAGTTCTAACAGCCATTACTCACACCCTGACTGATCATCAGGTGAGAATAAGCTTCTTCCGGAGCCCACTGTTTTTGTTGATGGTTATTAGCAATGTTTATTTTCTTCATGGTTGTGCCTGAAAGGATAGGTGTGGGTGTTTCCAACTTCACAGCATTGTTCAGTGACAAACACATAGCAACACTTCATAACTTCACATGCAACCCACCAGGGTATCAATGTTTAACAGATCTAGACTTTTAGAATGACACCACACAAGCCATTTTTTGGTACAAAATGCATCATCATTACGGCAGTGGTGAATATGGGGGTGCTAGGGTGTTGTTTTGGGGGCACAGAGTGTTATACGGGATCTCAGCTAGGTCCTTCTCTACACTAATCCACCTTTCCAAGCCACTGAAGGGAGAGCATCTTCTAGGTAGCAACATACACCTTCATTACAACAGCCCTGACTGTTGATTCTACAGTCACCAACTGGGTTAGCAACTGACTGGCAGCAGTCAGGAGAGGCAAGCTTCCATGCATTTCTCCACACCGAGGGGATCTCTCATGTACGAGGCCTAGTCCCACAGCTTCAGGGCAAGCTCTGCACTATGTTTTAAGAAAGTAGCTTTTAAGATCCTGAAGTTCTGCCCCCGCTACTGGTCTGTAGCACTATCCTGACCTGCCAGTTGATATGAGCTGACTGAGCCAAATGCAGGGCTCCACCATGTGAAAGCCGTTCCAGGAAAAGTCATAAGCAAGAGAACAGTCTGTTGTCAACCTCCTTAGGGGCTCTTATCACCCTATAGGCACTGTATGTCTTTAGACAGACTAACTGTAATCTGTTTATATTGCTGAGGTGGAGGGTTACAGTGATTATCAGCACTTCCTCAAGATTACCTGACAGTGCATTAGAAATAGCACTGGAACATAGAAACAAGAACTCTGAGAGAACTGATGTTATCTCAGAATCCAGGGCACAGCCCTCCAGCTGTGTTGTTCAGGGTGTCTACTGCCTTGCAGGCAGAGATAAAAACAAACAAAAAAGTCAATATGCTTCTGCAGCCCACAAAACAAAAACCACCCAAAAAAAAAAAAAAACCCCAAACAAAAAACTGTCCTACAGCTTCAGGAAGCCAAAGGGGAAAGTACTAGAAGACAAGAAGCAATGAGCTTACATTGTGGCAAGGGAGGTTTAGGTTGGACGTGAAAAACTTCCTAACTGTCAGGGTGGTGAAGCACTGGAATAAATCGCCTAAGGAGGTTGTGGAATCACCATCACTGGAGATATTTAAGAGCAGGTTAGACAGACATCTATCAAAGATAACCTAGATGGTGCTTGGTCCTGCCGTTAGGGCACAGGACTGGACTTGATGACCTTTCGAGATCCCTTCCAGTTCTAGTGTTCTATGATTCTATGATTCTTTTTGAGAAGGCCTGGACAATCAAGGGTCTTCAGCATTTCCCCAGTCAGCAATCTCTTCTTCCAGGAGCCAAGGAGCTCAGAGTTACATTCCTGCTTCTTCAGAGTGTCTCCCTGAACTGAGCAGGGATTTTTCCTTTTAAGGACCGACCCATCTCTGGACTACAAGTGCATGGGGTTGAGGCAAATTGTGCTCAGAGGTGCTCCAACTCTTTCCTGATTGGGGTGGAATGGGGGAATCTGCCTTACCACATGGTGAAACAAGGAGTGATAGAGATTATTTTGTTTGACTACAAACTTCATTATTCCAGTAAAAATACCAGACCTCAAAACATCTGACAAGGCATGCAGCAGAGTTGCAAAGCAATGCACCATGGGAAATCGGAACACAGCCGTGCTGCATGGCCTCCTAGATACAAGGCAACGTAAACTTGGTCACAGAGTAACACTGTGCATGAGCTGATGTCGTTGCAGATCACTTAAACCAGAAAAACAAAAATCAGTGCCAAGTTAACACTGTTGACATGCCCTGCATCCGAATGTGCTGTTCTGGCAACCCCCTGGATGTGAAATTGTATTTTGCCATGCAAAACAAGACTACTCTTAGAAAACATACAGGCTGGGGATGCTAGTATTTGTACAGTAAACTCCAATAGTCCAGCATCCAATAGTCCGGCACTCCTGATAGTCCGGCATCAAAATGGCAAGAGCCTAGTGAGTGAGCTTCGGCAAAAAATGAGTCACAAGGTAACAGTGGCAGCAGCTGAACTGAGCAAAAAGAGTAAAAAAGGCTTAAAAAAACTAAAACATTACAGTATACTGTATACAGTATGTACAATAAAAAGGGTTAAGAACACTTTATATACAGTATATAATGTATACAGTCTATATAGAACCTGCTTATAGTACTTCCTGATAGTCCGGCATATCTGATAATCTGGCACCACCTAAATCCCATAGGTTCCGGATTATTGGAAGTCTACTGTATATAGGGCAACTTTTCCTCTGTAGGCAGTTACTTATGCAGTCCTGTTGTATAAACAAATGTCAAGTGACTCAACGTGTGTTCTCCTCTGGCTCCCAAACCGGGTATTTGCCCTCTATTTTATCTTCCTCTTGAGATAGGTTGTGTTCATGGCTCTTAGACTATATATCATAGTGATCTGTGTGTGTGAAATTAATAGAATCATGTTATTCAGAGATAGCGGGTAGTCACCAGCAGAGTGCCCCAGGGGCTGGTCCTGGAGCCAGTTTTCTTCAACATCTTCATTAACGATCTGGATGATGGGATGGATTGCACTCTCAGCAGGTTTGCAGATGACACTGAGCAGGGGGAAGAGGGAGCGGTAGATGTGCTGGAGGGTAGAGATATGGGCGAGAGTGATTTAGACAAATTGGAGGATTGGGCCAAACAAAATCTGATGAGGTTCAAAGAGGACAAGTATCCCATGCACTGCTACAGGCAGGGGACTGACTGGCGAGGCAGCAGTTCTGCAATAAAGGACCTGGGGATTACAATATTGAAAAGCTGGATATGAATCAACAGTGTGCCCTTGTTGCCAAGAAGGCTAACGGCATATTGGGCTGCATTAGTAGAATCATTGCCAGCAGATTGAAGAAAGTGATTATACCCCTCTGTTTGGCAATGGTGAAGCCACATCTGGAAGTCCTTCAGTTTTGGGTCCCCCACTACAGCAAGAATATGGATGAATTGGAGACTGCCCAGCAGAGCGCAAAGAAAACGATTAGGAGACAGAGGCACATCACTTATGAGGAGACCCTGAGGGAACTGGGCTTATTTGGTCTGCAGAAGAGAGAGGGGGTATTTCATAGCAATCTTCAACTACCTGAAAGGGGGGGGCATTCCAAAGAGGAAGGAGACAGGCTCTTCTAAGTGGTGACAGATGATAGAACAAGAGACAATGGTCTCAAGTTGCAGTGGGGGGAGGGGAGAGAGAGGGGAGATGGGTCTAGGTTGCATAATAAGAAAAACTGTTTCACTAGGAGGGTGGTGAAGTGCTGGAATCAGCTGCCTAGGGAGGCAGAGGAGTCTCCATCCTTAGATTTTTTTAAGGCCAGGCTTGACAAAGCCCTGACTAAAATGATTTAGTCAGGATTGGTCCTGCTTTGTGCTGGGGATTGGAGTCTCTTCCAACCTTAATCTTCTGTGATTCTATGACCGTTTTTGCCATGGGGCTGGTATACAAAGCACATTAGTGCACCTTTGTTGGAAGGAGTACTTAACGGAAAGCAGGAAGCATAATTTAAGTTCTAGTAAAACTTTTACATAAGTAAATAGATAATGTTATTGACTAAGCAGTTGCCTCCGAATCTATGTTTTGGAACTAACTAGAGTTCAGAAAAACAGAGTAGAGATGTGCATGACTCTGAACATAAGAAAAGAAAAGAAAAGAAAAGAAAAGAAAAGAAAAGAAAAGAAAAGAAAAGAAAAGGAAATGTTTGGTTTTCAATCAAAAATACGATGTGCCTTACATTATGTATGGGTTTGTTGCAAGCGAGGGTGTAGAATGCCCAAAATCTCTGTTTTCTGTGGCACAACTCTAAGCAATGGTGCTATGAAATCTTCAGAAATGATTCAACACCCTGAAGCCAAACTTCTAAGTTTAATAGAAAATCTAGTGGAATTCTTCCTACAGAAGTGAGATGAAGTGAAGGGGTGAAAGAAACTACCCTACACTGCTATAACATCAAATGAAGCTGTTAAAAGCATTATATCTCCTGTCTCCATACATTGGTAAAAGTATACTACCATTTAGGGTGTGTCTACACTGCACTCTAAACTCAAAATAAGATACGCAATTTGCACTACTCAAATTGCATAGCTTATTTCAAGTCTATTTCGAAATAGGCTATTTCAAAATTTGGCACTGTATACACAGCGCCAAATTTCGAAATAAAACACTATTTCAAGACATCCCTTATCCCTTGTGCAATGAGGTTTACAGGGATGCCGAAATAGTGCGCCCGCCATATTTCAAAATAGTGGATGCATTCAAAAGACATGGGGTAGCTTTGATGTGTAGACATACCCTTTCATCTGAAGAACTAACCATACTTTCAGTAATAGATGCTTGTCATAAAATCTTGGGTGATACAGCTGCCAAAAACATGACTTGCATTTCTCTGTCAAATGATACTGTGTCATGTCAAGTCACTGATATTGTGGAATATATCAATGCTCAGTTGATAGGAAGAGGGAAAGTGGAAGCCGGGTACGATTCAGTTGCATACGTCAATGAAGATTTCTAACACAGTGGTTCTTCTTGTTTATGTGCGCCATGCTCATGAACCTAGGTGCTGATTCTGTCAGTGCGCTGGGGCTGAAGCAGCCATGATGGGGAAAGAAGGAATGCTCAGCACCCACAAATCCGAGCTTGAGTGTGACTGTGATGAGTTCTGTGCTGCTAACAACTTCTGTCTTGGGGCAGAAAGTTTGTGTCCAAATGGAGTCAGGGAGCTCAAGGATGGAGATGATCCTAAAAGCATTACCAGACATTCCAGTTAGAAGAAAAGAAACAAAGGGTAGGGATAAGTGGTCTGTTTTTAGAATGGAGAGAAGGAACCAGTGGTATCCCCCAGGGCTTTTACCGAGACCAGTGCTGTTCAATATATTATAAATGATGTGCAAAAATGGATAGACAGTGAGAAAAATTTGTAGCTGAGACAAACGTACTTGAGATTAGGGTGACCATACATCCCATTTTGGCTGGGATGGCCTGCTTTTTAAGCCCTGTCCTGACCATCCCGACTAATCATCAGTTGGTGTGAGAAATGGACAGCTGTAAATGGGGTGACACTCACCTCTCGTGAGCACCCCTCTGGCTGAATGCATGTGCCTGCACTCTCTCTGTTTGCAGCCTCTTCAGTAACTCAGCTCTCCAGCCGAGTCACACACCCTGTGTGCGAATCACAAACCCCTTCTGGGGTACACCTTTAACAGGGGTTCATCTCAGTGCCCTCTGTAGTGTCCCAAGTCTATTCCCCACTCAGAGAGAGAGTGGGGCCCCCCAGGGCTTTCCCTCATGGAGGCAGCGTCCCACCCTTACCTCAGGGCTTTATTTCAGAGTCCTCACATAGCCCAGTAGTCTCCAATAGCTATCCACACAGACATGTCCCCTGACTCCCTTGATGTCTCCAGAGGCACTGACAGCTATCTGGTCCTTCAGCTCCTTTTATAGGGTCTTGTGGCTGCTTTCTCCACTGCCACTCTAGCCTGCTTGGAGGACTTCTCTATTGCCTTTTTGGGGCAAGGTATGGCAGGACCACAAGCGGGGGCCTCAGGGCCTGGTTCACCCCATCACACACCCCTAGCACAGGGGAGGGAGGGTTGAGCCAGCTCTGCCTGGGAAGGAGGACTCAGGAGAGCAGCTGAGGCTGGGCCAGTCCCATGCAGGAGGGTGTCAGAGATTTTGGTCTGGCCCTACCAGCAGAGGAGTTGAGGTGGGGCTCAGGCCAGGTCCTGGCAGGTGCTGGGGCTCCAGGCTGGCCCTATATGTGGGTGTACAGCAACCAGAGGAGCATGGGTTGGTCCTGCTTCTGCAACCCGTTTCTGTAACTTCCACACCAATTCATCTGAAGTGGTTTTTCCCACAAAAGCTTATGCCCTAATACATCTGTTAGTCTTTAAGGTGCCATGGGACCCCTTGTTGTCCTATAACAGATGTTTCCAACCTTTTTTCATTTGCGGTCCCTTTTGGAAATTCAGCCTGTGGTCTGTGGACCCTTACCATCGAAGTCTTAGACTGAAAACTGACGGAACAGCATTTAACTCTACACATGGGATATGCTTCGCAAAGCATATGACCCAGGTGAGAGAGCGTGCTAAACTGTGGGCTATGGTACCAACATTTCTGGGGTTTGACCTGTAGATGGGAGTACTTACATACTTTTGATTGATAAGGAAAATGGAATGCCTTTCCTGGGATCTGAAACTCTGTTTTCAAAATCATCTTTCGCAGATCCCTTAAACCTCATCTGCGGAACCCCAGTGTCTGCTAGCCGAAGGTGGAAAGCCACTGTCCTATAACATGGCACTCATCACTATAAAGTTTGTTGGCTGAGGTCCTTTCTCATTGCTGACATTCAATCAATACTCTCTTGTGTAGGGTCCTGTTTATGTTCTTCCCCCATTCTTGTATTGGCCCCTTCTTCCATGCTACTCTTTGTGTTTGAAGCACCCTTCCATTCCTCCAGTGCCAGCCAAGGGCTCTGTTCTCATATTTCTTCTGTGTGGACTTTCAATATTAACTCTGATTAACCATATGAAAAAGTCTATTACAATTTTTTAAAACACTCATCCCTGCCTGCATCTTGGAACTTGGACCTAAAAATTATATAACTGTATATTATACAGTATGTCTATGCCTGATTGTACACGTGTGAGCCTGCCCGGGTTATCATTCACTGCAGGTCCAGTTCAAAGTGTTCATGACAATCTTTAAACCTTGGCACGGGGTGAAAGTCCTGTAAAGCGTAGCTCATCGGAGAAGGGTCTGTAAAGAAGGCCTCCTGGGGTCCCATGCTGATTATCGTTCAATGACCTTTGTATCGAATGCACCGTTGGTTACATTGCATTATTAACTGCCAGCCTGCCAGCCCTCGCAGCTCAGTCTAGACACTTTCCCTGGCTTGGTGCATCAGCACTAGAAGTAAAAGTTCTGCAGGCTCCTTAAATCATTCCTATGAAGGAAGGCTGAAAGAATTGGGTTTGTTTAGTTAAGAAAAGAGAAGATTGAGGGGGGACATGGTAGCCGTTTTCAGGTAACTAAAAGGGTGTCATGAGGAGGGAGAAAACTTGTTCATCTTGGCCTCTGAGGCTAGAACAAGAAGCAATGGGCTTAAACTGCAGCAAGGGAAGTTTAGATTAGACATTAGGAAAAAGTTCCTACTGTCAGGGTAGTCAAACACCGGAATAAATTGCTCAGGGAGGTTGTGGAATCTCCATCTGTGGAGATATTTAAGAGTAGGTTAGATAAATGTCTATCAGGGATGGTCTAGACAATGCTGGGTCCTGCCATGAGGGCAAGGGACTGGACTCGATGACCTCTCGAGGTCCCTTCCAGTCCTAGTGTTCTATGATTCTATGATTCATTCCTTGCCCCTCTGCAGCCTGCTTGTCAGGAGCCAAAGGCCTCCGTGATTGCTGCATCCAGCGGGTGGAATCCGATAGAGGTAAGGGGCTGGCTAGGGTCCGTTATTGGACCCATTGCTGTGAAGAAACAAGCTTAAAGCTTATGCAGCCCTGGCGAGATTGTGCTACTGCCGGTAGCTGTATCTTATAGGAGCAGTTCCTTAGAGCCTACACAGCTGTGACTGCCCCCGGTAGCACCTCGCCACAGGGAGCGGATCTGTACCAGCCCCCGGCCCTTCTCCCCTCTCTCCCAGACTCCGGGGAAGGGCGAACGGGCGGGAGTTTACTAACTCGGCCCCTTTGCAGCCACAAGGCAGTCACCAGCCCAGCTGGGCTGGATCCGCTTTCAGGGGACGTGCCCTGCTTGACTGATAGCGGGGCAGGCAGCGAGTCGGGCCGCGGGGCAGCCAATGGGCTCCGGCAGGGAAGGCGGGCGGTCGCTGTCGGGGAGCGGAGCGGCGTAGGGGCGAGTTGGGGGCGGGTTTTCGCGGGCCAATGGCTTCCCCGCAGCGCTTCCAGGCGGAGCTGCAGGGGACGGGGCGCGGCAGAGCCGGGTCCTTTGGCTGCCCGGACGCTCGTGCCCTATAGAGCGGGCCCTGTTCGGCGGGTCGCAGCGCGGAGGCAGCGGGCAGGGGCATGGCTCCGCTGCGGGGTCCCCAGGCGGGGAGAGAGGAGCCGGGCGCGGGCGCGGTCGCCTCCCCGCGGCGCTTCACCTGGGAGGAGATCGGGCTGCGCACGGGCCGGGGGCAGCCGCAGCAGGAGCGGTGGCTGGTGATCGACAGGAAGGTCTATGACATCAGCCAGTTCTACCGGCGGCACCCGGGGGGCGCCCGAGTCATCAGCAGCTACGCCGGGCAGGACGCCACGGTGAGGGGCAGAGGAAGGGGCGTCCGGTTGAGCAGCCCGGGCAGGCTCCCGAATTGGGACCCAGGGAGGGGTAGATGGGTTAGAAGCCGTCGGGGGAGCAGGAAGCCTCCCTGGGGGCGAGAGACGGGAGGGCCCAACTCATTGGCTTTCTGCGGTCGGGACAGCTGCGCTGGAGAGCTGCAGCCCCGGGCTGATCTCTCAAGTCTGTGCAAGGGGAAGTGCTGCAGGCCGAGGCGAAAGGCACGTGCCATGTTACAGAGACTTGTCACCCTCGACTGCTCCGCAGTTTATTTAACCTTTCCCCTCTGTCACGGGTGACTGGTGTTTTCAGGAAACTCCTCTAGCCCAAGGACTTTCCTTCTTCAATCTGCCTGGGAGTGTGGGTCCCACAGACAGTTGTCACTGTCTGGGAGTTGAGTGACAAAGGGAAACTGCCTCCCCTAGTGTTTACAGGTAGAGACAGATGTTTTCACTCACATCCCTCCTCAATGATATTCTGCTGGGAGAAATAACTGGTAACAGTCTCTGCTGTTTGGGAGAACAAGGAGTCAGGGGTTACTAAGAGATGTTTCCTGTTTCTGTGGGTGGAAAAGAATCCAACTTTTGGCCCATTATCTAGATATGGTTTAAAAAAACAAAACACTGGCAGGCAATCAAAGCAATTCCATAGGCAGAGTTTCCTGCTTTCAGTCCCTAGTGCCTAGCAGTGGCTTTCCTTTTAAAAGCCTCTTTAAGTCAGGGTTACACATTCAACTCCTATCGTCAGTGTATACTGGCAGCTCACAAACATCCGTGTTTCAGAGACTTCTTGTCTGATGCCACTCTCTGTGACTTGGGCAGCTGGCGAGAGCCCAGCCTGAAACAAAGACAGTTTTTACTTGCAGAGGTCATTTTTCTAACTCGTTCCTGGTTCAGCTACCTTCTTCAGCTATTATGGGGGTTGGTGTGTGATTGAAAATGCAGCTGCATCTTACAATCTATAGTGTCATTGAGCTATATTGCTGGGATGCATTTAAATTTCTTCTTGGTTTTACTGCTCAGTTTTCTTTATATAAAAGTTATTTTAGAAAGTAAGAATATAAGAACAGCCACCCTGGGTCAGACCAAAGGTCCATCTAGCCTAGTATCCTGTCTGCTGACATTGGCCAATACCACATGCCCCAAAGGGAGGGAACACAACAGGTAATCCACACATGATCCCTCTCCTGTCACCCATTTTCAGAAAAATAGAGGCTAGGGACACCATTCCTACCCATCCTGGCTAATAGCCATTGATGGACCTAACCTCCATGAATCTATCTAGCTCTTTTTTTTGAATCCTGTTAAAGTCCTAGTCTTCACAACATCCCCTGACAAGGAGTTCCACAGGTTGACTGTGTGCTGAGTGAAGAAAAACTTCCTTATGTTTGTTTTAAACCTGCTGCCTATTAATTTCATTTGGTGACCTCTAGTTCTTATACTGTGGGAACAAGTAAATAACTTTTCCTTATTCACTTTTTCCACACCAGTCATGATTTTATAGACCTCTATTATATCCCCCCTTAGTCTTCTCTTTTCTAAGCTGACCAGTCCAAGTCATTTTAATCTCTCTTCATCTGGGACCTGTTCCAAACCCCTGATCATTTTTGTTGCCCTTTTCTGAACCATTTCCAAGGCCAATATATATTTTTTTGAGATGAGGCAACCGCATCTGTAGGCAGTATTCTAGATGTGGGCGTTCCATGGTTTTATATAGAGGCAATAAAATATTCCCTATCTCATTCTCTATCCCTTTTCTTATTCTCTATCCCATTTTCCTGTTCATCTTTGTAGTGGATATTATTTCTTTTATTCACTGTCTCCTTTTGGCACTTTAATACAGAGAACTCCATTCCCACCCTTTCCTTAAATGGTTTAATCATTCATTTTTGTTGCTAAGTGAAGCAGGCCAAGATGCTGGGGAACTTGAGAGAGAAAAGGTGGTGCTTAGAAAGGTAACAGTTTAGAATATCTGTCATCTAATTGCCTCTTCTGCCTCTTAGGGTAGGTGTACACTGCATTCCTCTTTCAAGAGAGGAATGCAAATGTAGCCGAGCGAAATTGCAAATGAAGCGCGAGATTTGTAAATTTGCGCTTCATTTGCATAATGGGGAAAATCTCTTTCTTTCGAAATAACCCGTACTCCTTAAGAAATGAGGTTTAAGGGTTATTTCGAAAGAAGGGTTTTTTCCCGAAATAACCACATCTAGATGGCATTTTTTTTCCGAAATAGGGTATTTTGAAAAAGCGCCCGGATGCCATTATGCAAATGAAGCACGAGATTTGTAAATTCACGCTTCATTTGCAATTTCACTTGGCTGCATTTGCATTCCTCTCTCGAAAGAGGAATGCAGTGTAGACATACCCTTAATTGTGTTTTGGGAACAAATCTCCAGGGAAATAAAACCAACAGGAAACAATGGTGTTCTTCCTGCTTCTCTTTCCAGCCTTCCTAAAAAAATAAATCACTGCACATTGAGATCCCTCATATAAGTCATTTCTAGTGTTTGGGATGTGCTGGCCAATCATTAGGGCTGGGATGTCATTTCTTGGTAGATGTCAGAATGTAAACTTCCCATTATGAAGCATTTTTGAACACCATTTGTACCTGCCTACCTTGAAAGCTGATCCATACACCTTGTTCTTTTCAGCTGTGCGCTACTCTTAGTTGGTTTCACAATAAAAAGCTGACAGGTTTGGTGGGAATCGTGCAAAGGTACTGGAACTAGGGATGCTGGAGGTGCTGCTGCACTCACTGACTTGAAATGGTTCCCATTGTATACAAGGTTTGCAGTTTGGTTAAATGGCTCTCAGCAGACCCTCCCCCATTAAAAATTGTTCCAGCACCCCTGAAATTGCATTGAGGGCATCATGAGAAATGTAAGATGGAAGAGAAACACTGTTGATTTGAAGAAATATTCCTTAGAAAGGGGGATGGAATAAAAATTAGGGCATATTCGTAAATCTCAGCATTACGTCAAAACTGGATGTCCCCTCCTCACCCCTGAGAGAGAGTTTTTCCTCCAGGGAATAAAGACAGGAAAGAAAAGGAAGTGGAACTTGCTGTAAAAGAGTGAGGGGATGAGAGGGTCACGTGTGTTTCCTTCCCTTGTCCTTCTCATACAAGCTCCTGAAGCTCTCATCACAGAGGGAACTGTATAGGGAACTCCCTGCCTATTCTAAGAGGAAAGAGGAAAGAAGCAGTCAGCTAATCAGCTTGTGAGGAAATTGAGTGACTCTGTGATTAGCTGACTGCCTTGTTCTCAGAAAGTGGGTTTTCTCTAAAGGAGGTAGTGGAGCTAGGAATTTATGAGGGGCTGTTTTTTCTCCTGTTGATTGGATGGTTTGCTCATGGGAGATTACAAAAGCGGATTGGGCTGAATGTACTTGCTTAATAGCACAATCACTTTCTCTACAGCAACGCTAGTTCTTCTGGCCAGAGGTAATAAGGAAATGTAAAATCTATGTATTTCACACACATGCACACAAAGTCCATGGTCCTTTTAAGAACTGGCTCATTCTTCTTCTTTGTTAGTACTGTCATTTCCAAAATGTGCAGTCGAGACTTCGCCTTTGCCACTTTTCAGCCACCAGTTGAATGAAAGGAGATGCCCCAGAGGCTACGTGGAGCCTGGACTTAGGAATGCCTGGTTCACCTACCCGCTGTCTCATACTCCCTGTTATATGTGGGGCAAGTCACTTAATCTCTCTGTACTGAAGTTTCCCATCTTTTAAATGGGGATAATAGCACTTCCTTAACATGTTGGGCTGTTGTACGGATCCATATCATCATCATCATCATATATATAGTAGCCCAATGTCTGTGACTCTGTAACGCTGAAATGCTGGCTGTTCCCTGTGGGTGGCACTGTTGCCTCCCTGGCTGTTCCCTCTGGGCAGCGCTGTTGCGTGAGTCACGTCCTTTGCCTCCCGCCGTGGTGCTCGGCTGACTTCTGAGCCGCTCAGCCGGGCCGCTGCGGGGGAGCAAGCGGCTGTTTGGGCGCCGTGGTCCCCATGCAGTACAGGGGTGCTGCATGGGGAGTGCGGGGCCCAAACGGCCACTTGCGCCTCTTGCTCCCTCGCGGCAGCCCGGCTGAGCAGCGCAGAAGTCAGCCGAGCGCCACAGCGGGAGGTGAAGGGGGGAGTGGCGGTGACGTGCACGGCCAGGGGGCAGGGCACAGCTGGGCCGCCACATGGGCGCAAGCGACCATTTGGGCTCCGCGGTAGGTAGAGAGAGAGAGAAAGAGAGAGGGAGGATGGGGAGGAGAAGAGAAGAGAGATGGAGAGAGGCAGGATGGGGAGGAGAGCTGGGGGGGGGGAGGCAGTAGGAGGAGGGGAGAGAGAGCGAGAGAGACAGAGTGAGAAACCGGAAGCTCAGGAGAGAAGACCGGCGTGGAGAAGAGACCTGAAAATCCAGTCTTATGACAGGCTAATTGGCTAGTATATAAAGATTGAGGCAATCTGATATGATGGCCATGGAAGCACCTTGACAGATACAATGGTTAGCCTAAAACTATAACATCATCATTCCTGCTTTGTCTATGTATCTTGGCCCTCCAGCATGAACATACAGCTGGAAAAACTCTCCTCTAGTAGCCTTAGGCCTATTCAATATTCTCAGTTATGTAAGGTCTCTTGCTATCTCATGCCATAATGCCAAACAGCTGTCAGCTTCAGTAAAAGAACTGCATGTTCTTTCTGCTCTATGTTAGCCTCTCTGTTCCTTTCCTGCTCAGCCCATTGCTAGATATTAGCTATCACCTCCTTTCACTTTTTATCCCTGCTTTGTTGTTTTCCTTGTAATCAGATGAGGTGTAGGTGGCATTAAAGTGTATTATTAGCTATTTGTAATGTGCCTATCGGCCTAGTATTTTATACACTGAAACAATTATTAAGAAATACACAATATGCCTAGTGTATATATCTTTAGGGTTAGATTGGTATCTGAATTGCAAACATCTGAAAGGGTGTAAGAAATTCCCATACATATATGAGTCAGCTACTTGGACTTTGTTTCATTTGCAAAAAAGTAAGGCTATGTCTACACAGCAACATTATTTCGAAATAACATAGTCCACGTCTGTACAGCTGGCAGTTATTTCAACATAATGTCAAGTGGGAGGACTCCTTTAACCCTCATTTTATGAGGAGTAAGGGAAGTCAGAGGAAGAGTGCTTTATTTTGGAATAAGTGCTGTGTAGACAGCACCAACACTCCAAATAAGCTATTTCAAAATAAACTATGCAATTGATGTCGCTCAGTTTGCATCGCTTATTTTGAGTTAAGTTCTGCTGTGTAGATGTGCCCTGAGTGGAGTTACTTAGCTGCTTACTACCACGCAAGCAAGTGGATGGGGCAGTGTAGCTGCACCAGCACAAAGAGGTTAGTTTACTGTTGGGATAAGCTGCGTGCGAATGAAAAAAAGAATTGTGGCTCAGATAATGCATCTCAGCACTATGGCTGGGGCGGTGCAGCTTAGTCAAGGCTGTGCTTAAAACAAACATCTATCCGCTAGGTAATAGTAATTATAATTGTACTTTAGGTTAATGCTTTATTTTTCATCTGAAGAGCTCACAGCATTTCACAAGTGTGGGCAAGGGTTATTATAATGCATACTTTAACCCCAGCACATAAATCAGTTGATCACTGTGAAATGAATGTTCTAAGGATGCAACATCTCACGTGCTCCTGTGTTCTTCAGGGTTCTTTGGATATCCACAGTCGGGATTAGTCAGCAGTTACCATCCAGTTTTTTTTTTTTCTCTCTGGATTGTCCTGTGCAATGGAAAATATTGAAAGTAGATGAGAATCAGGAATGGGATCATTGCTCGAAGAAGGAATGAGGAGATATTATTAATCACATCATTGCCTTCCTGATCGTGGTGCATGTTTATTTTTTGGCCCAAATAACTATATTGCTCAACTTCTGTTTATTCTCCCTTGACTATTATTTGGGCTTTTGCAAGACATTAGTCCACATACATTTTTTTTTTTGTGGTTCATTTTCAGTCCGACTTGGCTGCTTTTTGCATCAAGTTCTTGCAGCATTTTATGTAGTTTGTGCAATCAACATGATATCTCGTCTGTGAATCTGAGATGGTGTCAGTGGAGATCAGTTTAAACTACTTCCTCTCTTCCACTTTGACCCCTCGTTACCATTTTGAGGCAGGCTGTGGTCTCCTTGCTTCACATCTTTTATAACAGGGATGTGAAGGGGAGTGTCAAGCAAAGTTATATCCATAGTGCAGCCAGAGTTTGCTTCTTTTAGTAGATTGATGTAGTTTGTGTCAGTGCTCTGCTCCATAAGAACTTTCAGCACTGCATTGATCTTGACTACAAAAAAAGTTTGACAATGTAGATGAAGGCAATGCATGAAGGGAATGTATATCTCTGTTTTATGGTGTCTGAAATTGCAGGGGCCAAATCATGTCAAACCAATCTGATAGCTTTCTTTGATAGGATAACAAGTCTTGTGGATAAGGAAGAAGCGGTGGATGTTGTTTACTTAGACTTTAGCAAGGCATTTGACACTGTCTCACATGACCACCTTATCAATAAACTAGGGAAATACAACCTAGATTGGGCTATTATAAGGTGAGTGCATAACTGGCTAGATAACTGTTCTCAGAGAGTAGTTATTAATGATTCACAATCATGCTGGAAGGAAATAGCAAGTGGGGTTCCGCAGGGATCTGTTTTGGGGCCTGTTCTGTTCAATATCTTCATCAATTATGTAGATGATGGCATAGAGAGTATGATTATTAAGTTTGCAGATAATACCAAGCTGGGAGGGGTTGCAAGTGCTTTGGAGGATAGGGTCAAAATTCAAAATGATCTGAACAAACTGGAGAAATGGTCTGAGGTAAACAGGATGAAGTTTAATAAGGACAAATGCAAAGTACTCCACTTAGGAAGGAACAATCCGTTTCAAACGTACAGAATAGGAAGCAACTATCTAGGAAGGAGTACTGCTGAAAAGGATTTAGGGGTCATAGTGGATGACAAGTTAAAAATGAGTCAACAGTGTGAGACTGTTGCAAAAAAGCAAACATGATTCTGGGATGCATTAACAGGAGTGTTGTG